>CAUYLG010011659.1:0-27072 GCA_963573385.1 Cacajao melanocephalus | reverse complement strand
CAAATCCACAAAATATACATTTTTCTCAGTATCACATTGCATATATTTTAAAAGTGACCACATAATTGGAAGTAAATAACTCCTCAGCAATTGCATAGCATTTCACAGGTTTAAATAAAATATTGGTTGGCCGCTTGTTTGTTATTTTCATCCCTTATTCCTTCCTGTTTCCATTGTTAAGCACAATTATTGGCATAAAAGAGGTTTTTAATACCCATTTTTAGAGCGCATTCTAGCCTGGGCAATAGAACAAGAATCCCGTTCTCTCTCCCTCTTTCTCTTCCTCTTTCTTTCTCTCTTTCATTCTTTTTTTTCTTTCTTTCACTCTTTCTTTCTTTCTTCTTTTTCTTTCTTTCAAAAAAATAAAAAAAAATACTTACTATACACTTTAATGACAAAAGTTTTGTATCTAAATATATAAATAACTCCCAATTAGCAACAAAAAGGCAAAGTTCACTAGGTAAACAGGCAGAAAGTTGTATTATGCAGTTAACACTGAGGGAAATATAAACAGCCAATTATGAAAAAGTTTACAAACTCACTAGTCAAAACAAGATCTCATTTCATACCATTAACATCTAAGCACACCAAGCTTTGCCAAAGATATAGGGAAATAGGCACTCTGGTACATTGTTGGCACAACCCTTTTGCAGATGAACTTGTCAATTCCTAATATATTTAAAATATGTTTTCTTTATGAACCACTTAGGAATTCAAATTCTAGTAGTTGCAGTGGTGCACATAGCAAAATACACATTGCAACTTTATAAAATGAAAATATAAAGACAGGCTTACTTTGTTTAGGGGGATGGAAAAACAAACCCTACTTTATATAAATGGGTACTATGCAGCAGATATTACTAAAAATACATCACATCTATATGTATCAACATGGATAAAATCCAAAAACACAATATGGAGTTATAAAAAGCAAGCTGCAATGGATATGTAAATGTGAAACTATTTATTACATTTGAAAGACTACAAAACAGTAATACTTATTTTTTTATGGAGAACACGAACACACACACACACACACACACACACACACACACAAGTGTAAAATTGCAGGGGAATTATCTGCATAAACTTTTGGGGATGAAAGAGGGAGTAAAGAATGTGTGTATGACTTTCTGTATTCTGATTTTTTTTCCTAAAGGCAGAAGTCTGAGAGCAAACAAGTCAAAGTATATTAATACTTGCTTAATCTCAGGGATAGATAAGTTGGTGTCTGTTCCATTAATTTTTGTTTTCTAATTTAACTGAAAGTGTTTAAATTTGAAAATGAAGTCCGATGAGAAAGCATCCCCAAATGCAGGTGTTTTTCAACTTTTGATATTTGCTTCTCATATTGCTGCCCTGTCTGGAATGCTAAAGCAAAAAGAAGGATAAACCATGATATCTTAATGTGTGAACCTCACCTCGTCCAGAAATCAAAGATGGGGCTTTCTGTACCTCCACTCCCAGATCTATTGCCTGAGACAACAGCAAAATGCCTCCCTGTCTCAAGTGGGTGAGCTGGGCCCTGACAGTTATAAAACCTGGGGATGCACTGGGCAGCTGGCCTGGAACTAGATGCTTGTGCAAAGCAGCAGAGGTATTTCATTCTGGGCACATCAGTACAAACTGTGTGGGTGGACAGTTCCACCCTGACTAAACAAACTTAGCATGTAGAGTCAACACCACTGCAATTTCCCCATTTTGAGAAATGCTAAAGTAAAACTGAAAAAATTTAGAGCGAAACATGTCCTTAACTAGAGTATTAAAAAATAATAAAATACAATGGCTCCAAAGTTACATTTAGCTCTCACTTATACATTGTTTGGCGCACACTATGTTTTTGTAAAGTTTTGGCTTAGTTGCTAATATTTAGAATGAGAGAAGTTTCTAATAAAAACTGGATTCCCAACTTCTCTCTTGAAGTGATGCTAGCACAATTGTGCTTGAATTCTAGCATGCTAACAACTAGTTGGCTCTGAAGATTGTCTCTTACCCCATTGCCTCACTCATCACTTCACCTGCTGGCCCCATTGGGGTTTCAGCTCTCTCATTTTACAGATGAGAAAACTGAGACTCAGAGTGGTCAGCAGCCTTGCCCAACAGCAGAGTTTCTCTGTGAAGGGAGCCATGTTGGTGCCCATCGCCTGATTATCCCGTTAATGTGATTGCTTTTCCTACAAGATGAAGGCACATTTCATTATTTTAATGGCATATTTTCTCTCTAACCCAGTAGGTACACTAGAAATGATAATCCTGAAAACTTTTTTATGAAAGACTTACTTCAAGTGCTGAAAAAAACAATACAAATGTATTAATTTCAGCAAGAAGTCACCAAGATTTGGCCAAACTCAAAACAGAAAAGTTTACATCTAAAAATAATAAAGGAATATAACAACAGAATTGAAAATGGTATGATTAGAATTTGCATGGTCCCCAAGCATTACTTTTTCAGGCTGATCCTTACACAAGTACAATGCTTCCACCCCTTTCCCAATCTCATTCCTCTTCTAAATTCAGAAACCTGTGCAAACTCTGCTCTGGAGCTCTTCCTCAGGCTTTCCCACAACATACATTTTCTTTAGGATTTTGCTTTTTTGAATTTTTTTGTTCCTGTTTAAAGCTGGTAGATAATACCCACTGACTTGCATGAGTCTAATCTATCATGCCCAGCAGTATTTAAATACTGGGAATTCCTAATTTTAAATGCTGAGAATTCCTAATCCATGCAAAGTGCGTTTTTGTTAGAACCAGCTACCTGAAGATTACATGGATTACAAATGTCCTTTAGAATGTGAAACAGCGAGTAACCTAAATGTAAACTGATAGGGAAATGGTTCAGTTAACTTTGGCATTTTGTGAAAAACTTTGCAACAAAGAAAAAAAAAAAAAACAGGAAGATCTTAAATACTGACATGGACTGGTCTACAGGTTTCAAAGGAATACAGCATGGTATCAGTTATGTTAAAAAGCCAACAAAAATATACATAGTGTGTGGGTTCATATAAGCGTGTGTAAATGCATGGAAAATGTTTGGGAAAAAACATGGAAGTGGTGAAGTGGATACCTCTTGGAAGTCAGGGAAATGGAGAGAGGTATGGGGGTGGTCAGAGAGGGCTTTTAGTTTCACCAATAATGCCTGCAATTATAGGTGATAGCAATTTAAATAAGAAAAACTTATATGTGACCCTAGGTTCTAAAATTCTTTTCATGTAACACATATAAATATTTCTGTGACCATCAATTTCCAATCATAATCTCAATTATAAAATTTGTAAAAACATCTGCTTATCCTTGGAAATGAAATTTGCTATGCCATGTTATCACCCAAATCAACTTTTTGAAGGGCAAAAATAAAGCATCTGAAAAGTTCAAGTTCACTTTCACAAGGTAAAATCAAGTGAGTCAACTCTAGGAGGCACAGTTCTTTCAAGGACATTCGATTTCTCTTTAATGGCAAAGAATAAGAAATATCGGGGGGATTTAAATAAATCCAATTTCACTCAACTTCCAAGTTAACAATCAAATCAAAGTGACAGATTGCTTAATTGATTCCAACCTGAGTTCTGTTTTTAAGGTGCTCTTAATTTTTCAGCGACAGCATTTGCTTTTCCCAACAATAGCAAAGGAACATTGGAGGGCGAGTTTTGCAAGGAAGAAACTGAACCCCAGAGAGGTCAGAGTTTTCGTGCGAGGTCCCAGCTAGAAAGTGGCGGCTGGGACTCCTTGCAGGTGTCTCCTGCCAGCCCTCTGCGCTCTCAGCCAAGCTGCTTGCTTTGATTCACCAGCGTGACACCCTGCATGTCCACATCCGGTGTTCTCACGTATCATCCCTGGCGATTATCTGTGTGTCTATTTTTTAATTTACTGACTTCTAGAGGCCTGTCCCCGCCATCCCTGACCCCTAGGCACTGGAAGAGCCCCCTCCTCGCCTCTTCCCCCAAGCCCCTCGCATTCCACCTGTTCCAGGGCATCACCGCTTGCTCCCTTCTTCCCGCTGCCTATCCCGGGACCTGCGTGGAGCCCACAGCCCCGCCACCAGCTCGGTAGCCGTTCCACGACCTCGCCGCTGCGGATGGGGCCAGCCTGTCCCCCGGACGCGGGGACAGGGGATGGAAGTGCGGGGGTGGGGGTCGCGCAGCCCCCACTCACCTTGCCGGCCGCCCTTGCCGCCGCCAGGAGCACCAGCAGGAGCGGCAGCAGGAACACCTGCGGCCTGAGCGCCATCCGGGGGCTCATGGTGGGCGCGCGCTCAGAGCCCCGGTGAGTCCGGGGACCCGCAGGCTTTCAGGTCACCGCGTCTCCTGCGTAGCGCGGCTCCGGGAGCCCGGGCTGGAGAGCTCGCCTCGCCACTCGGCCGGGGCGGGTTTTGTAGGGCTCGGTCGCGCGGTCCGTCCCTCCCCACTCAGGCTTTTTGGTTGTGGCTCCAAGGGAGGGAAGACGTGGCTTAGGTCCCGCCCTCGTACCCCCCTCCCTCCCAACTTACCAGGCAGTGTCCCTTCTACCCGGGCATCGTGCCCAGGAGGCGAGAGAAAGGGTTGGGCGCCTGCGGGGCAGGTGGGCGCAGATCCAGGGTAAGCGGTTAAGGAGGTGATGCTCCCCAGG
This sequence comes from Cacajao melanocephalus, assembly GCA_963573385.1. Lineage (NCBI taxonomy): Eukaryota > Metazoa > Chordata > Mammalia > Primates > Pitheciidae > Cacajao > Cacajao melanocephalus. Next base: position 22,470 of record CAUYLG010011659.1, on the reverse strand, counting down.
TCCGGGGCCCAGGTGGGGAAGTGGGGTGCGGGTCGGTGGTGGGGAGTTTGGGGGTGTGCGGTGGGGAGGTGACTGCGCAGGGTGGAGGGAGTGGCCAGCGGCCCAGCCCAGATTAAGCGGGAGGCGCGGCTGGCGTCTGCACTCGGGAGGCCCCGCTTGCTTCCCGCGCCCGCGGCGGTGCATCTGTCCGCCTTCCCCGCCTCCAGCTCGCCTCCAACTTGAGGCCGCCCGGCTTGGCAGCGAAAGCGCCGCGAAGAGGCAGCGGGGTGCGGGTGGATTGGGGCTGGAGGTGCGCGTCCCGTGGGCGGGCGAGGCTGCAGCTCCCGGCACTGCGGGCGTCCCCCCAGGTAAGGCGCCCATAGGCGGGGCATCCGCTGTCCCGGGGCCCCGGCACCTGCCTGGGAGGGGCAGTGGAGGGAGTGTGGCATTCAAGGGGTGGTGGCGGGCCCGGCTGGGGAGTTGTGGCCCGGGGGTCACCAGAGGAGAGCTCGTCTGGCTCCCGGGTTTGTCTGCCTGGGCTTTAACTGGGTGCTGTGTGTTTTGATTAATTTGGAGGCTCGAGTTACCGGCCTGGCAGTCGGGGCACTCCAAAATGCCAAGAGAAAGAGGCAGCTGAGGAGAAAGAGAAAGCCCATCCTATTCTCCGTTGAGTTGAACTGCTTTTCAGGCCAAGTCTTATCTGCGGAAATGCAGGGCAAAACAAGACCCAGCTCTCATCAGGGTGCGCCCTTCCTGGGGGTGGCCTGGGATGCCAATGCGCGGTGCCTGGCTTGTCAGGGCACCGTCCTCCAGCAGGCTCTCGCCGTTTCCTGTCCCAGGGAACCGCACTGGCTCTGGTAAAACATTTAGACCCCTTCTCAGAAAATGTTGTGAAATGCATAAAATGCAATCAAACCAGAATCAGTTTTATTGGAATGCAATTATGGAAGTTCTCAAGTCGTGATATAGTAACATAGGTGCATCATCATCATTATTGCATTAAATAGCTAGATTTAACAGCAGGCCGATTAAGCAACTGTAATATCAAAGTAATGATGACTGCAAATGGTTATTTTGAGATAATAGCCCAAACTGAAATGTGACATGAAAATACCACGGGGTGCAAACTATCAAGAACTGCCAATACTACTGTGCTCTGTTGCCTATGCCCATAAAGAAAGGACGTGTTGAACTTCTGTGATATGTTACTAAAAATAAAGATACAACTTTTTTTCCTGTTCGAGTTTCTTATACAGATCACCTGAATTCCATCCTCAGGTTAAGGATCTTTGCCTTGGAACAGTGTTGCTGATATTGGCTGTGATTGGTTTCAGACACCACCAAGTACGATCTATGCAGTTGGTCACTGATTGTAGGGAATCACTTGCTTGCAGTTAAAATTGGGGACGATTGGTATCTTAGACCTTTGTAGCCATGCAGGTAGGCAAAACCCTAACAGTAAATGAAGACATTCCTGCTGTTCCTTTTATTTTGACTATAGCATGAATCTTACAGTCTTCTTTCTGTCTTTTATGCCAGTGATTCTCAACTGTGGTTGTGCATTAGAATCCCTTCAGGAGCATCAAAAAAATGCTGATACCCAGATCATTCCAAACCAATTTTATCAGACTCTCTAGTTGTTTTAAAATTTCCTGTAGATTCTCATGCACAATCAAGTTTGAGAGCCCCTCTTTTCACACACATGTGAAAATTTCATGCACATGTTGAGTTAGGGTCTTTTCTTAGTAGAATAATAAAAAGCACATACGTTTAAACTCTTCATTACAACTTAGGAACACTGCAGAGTTTATGACCATATCACAGATGTTGCAATGTGGTATGCAGTAGCTTCTTTGCATTGGTAGGGAAGGTTCTTACGGAAACTTCTGCCATTCTTGTGGAATGAAACAGCAGGTGTTCTGTTGATAAAGTGACAGTGTCCAAGAGTTCTGAGAGTCACATGATAGTCTTTCACAAACTGACAATACTTCATTTTAAACAATACAAACAAAAAAAAATCTCAATGCTAATGTTAAATGTTTCTTCACTTTGCCGAATTCCAGAAGATTCCTCAATTTGAATTTTGATTGCCTTTTCCTGAAACCAACTCATTTTGTTGGAGGACTAGAATTGGTTTTATCAACTTTGGAACAGGAAGTAGCAGTCAACTGCGAGACATTTCTGATCCAGAAACAGAGCCAGAAAGAAACTTGTAACTACAGCAAGAAAGAGGCAATGCTGGGGAGCTTGACCTCTGGAGTAGACTCTGGAGTTTTGAATGCTTTCCATACTTAAAAGTGTGACCTAAACTCTCTGGGTTGGAGTCTTCCCTTCTATAAAATAGACATACTCACAGTACCCACCTCAGGGAGTTGTTGGAATCTAATAAGCTAGCAAAAACGCTTTGTGCATGATCTTCACATAATAGTCACATAGTGAAATTTGATTTTTTTTGTACAAGGGAAAACAGGTGGCCCTGATGAGAAATGGTGGCACGTGGTAGAGATGCTCTTCTGACCTCAGTACTAAAACGCTGGGAGGCAAGCACAGCCCAGGAGCTCCCTTGAGGTTAATATACTTCCAAGGCGTCTAGAACCTTGCCTTGGCATCCCTTGATACCAGCAGTGTTGGCATCCCTGGGAGCTTGTTGGAAATGCAGAGTCTCACGTCCCACTCTAGATCCACTGAATTAGATCCCACATTCACCGGGATCTCCAGGTCATTCATATGCACCTGGTACCTGAAACCCCCAGAAGCTGCTTATCTAAAAGCCACATTTAACCACCCATTCCCCACCTGCCACCTTTAGAACGACCTTTGAAAGGCTCACCAGGTGGTGTTAGTTAACCAGAAGTCTTGATTTTTAAAAAACTGCCTTTGGGTCAGAGAATTGATTTTTAAGTGGTTCTTTAAATGTAAAACAGCAAGAGGAAAGGAGAATGGTTCTTTTTGTACATCCAAAGGGCACAAAGATCTCTGTTTTTTACTTTGATGCCATATAGGGGTTTTAAACAAGATGAGTGGTCACTGCCTTTGACAAGTCCTATATAATTATTTTTGCCTCCTTTTTGTAATCACAGTATCATGTCCATTTTCTACACAATGTTTAAATAGTTGTATCTGCTTCACTGTATTTCAGTGTAAGCCCCATTAGGGCAGGGTCCATTTTTGTGTTTTTTTTTTTTTAACTGATGTTGAATGAATAAGTGAGGCTGTTACTATTTGCTGAATGAATTAGTGAGTGCACAAATGAAGTTGAATGGCTTGTCAAATTCACCCAGTATTCACAGTCTGTTTTCTTCCTAAGTTCATGATGTACCTCTAGCCTTCATTGCAGAGAGTCATGCCTCTGCTTTTGATAAAATATAAAATACACCTCTTATGCTGCTCATAGCTGCTTCATTAATTTTGTTTTATTTCATCTCCCCTCTTATCGTTTTTCTTTCAAGAACTTTCTCTTTTCAACACATCTGAAACAATTAGGCTCTTAGGTGCTTTTAGAATCTGAGTGATTACCAACTCATTTCGGTTCTTGCCATTGAATCTCTGGACTCCTTTTCTGCTTCTCTAAGTTCATGGCTCCTGCCTTGCGCTATTGGATTATGGTAGCCATCTAGCTAGTTTTCTGTCCTGCAAGCTTTCTCCTCTGAAACTCATCTTCTATGTAATTATCAGAGTTAACAATTAAAATTACACATTGTGCTCACAAGGACAGGTGACTTTAGGGGCAATTGCAAACAATCCCCCCAATCCAGAGGATTATCATCATGGGAGCTTTCCCATCATTTACACTACGTATTTATCACAGGACATGGGGAGGTGGGAGTGGGATGGGGGTGCTCTGGTTATCGTAGCCACTCAGGGACCTCCTGGAAATTCCCTTTCAACATCTTCTCTATTCACCTCAGAAGGGGAAGTGAATGTGCTAAACTAAAACTACCCTACAAGCTTCCTCCTGGATGTGACACAGGCTACTTCTATTCACATTTCATTGGCCAAATGGATCACATGATCATGCTTTATTCTGTAAGGGGCAGGGAAATGAAATATACCACATGCCTTGAAAGAGTGGGAAACAGGTGGCAAATGTCAGTAATACCCATCACACACATCGTGCTACTCACTTGTTTAAAAGCTTCCAGAAGTTCCCTTTTGCCTTCACAACTGATTTCACATTTCTTGGAATAGGATAGTGTGGTCTCAAATCAACTTTTTTGTTTTATCTCTTGTGTAATCCCAAGCTTTTTATGATTTCTCTGGTTCATTATATACACTTCCTCACCTCACACCTTCGTCCTTGCTATTGCCTCTGCTTGCAGGGAACTTCTTCTTGGTCTGTCTGCTACAATTACCTGTGCTTTAAGATCTAGGTCAAAAATTAGAGAGTATGGTCCCTGTGAAGACCTTTGTCCAGACCTTTATTATATGGCACAGAAATAGTGTGTGGTGATTTATTGTTCTGCATTACAAAGCCTTTGAGGGCAGTACATTATTAGGTGTATTAGTCTGTTATCACACTGCTATGAAGAAATACCTGAGACTGGGTAATTTACAAAGACAAGAGGTTTAATAGACTCACAATTCCGCATGGCTGGGGAGGCCTCAGGAAACTTTCAATTATGGTGGAAGGCATCTCTTCACAGGGCAGCAGGAGAGAGAGAATGAGTGGAGCCAAGGGGGAAGCCCCTTATAAAACCATCAGATCTCATGGGAACTCAATCATTATCATGAGAACAGCATGGGGGGGAACCACCCCCATGATGTAGGGGGAAACCATCCCCATGACACACGGGGATAATAGGATTACAATTCAAGATGAGATTTACGTAAGGATGCAAAGTCAAACTATATCATTAGGGAATTTAAAAGTAAAGTATATTTCTTGAGGTATAGTCTATGTTCAATAAATTGCATCCACTTAAAGCATGGAATTGAAGAAGTTTCACTGACGCATCCACCCTGTGAAACTACCACCACCCATTAAGCTGCAGTATTTTTCTGTCACTCCCAGAAGTTTCTTTCTGCCCCTTTGCCATCTTCTTTCCACAACCCATCCATTCCTCTTTCCACAACCCATTCTCAGACCACTACTGATCTGTTTTCTGTCACTATAGACTACGTTTTAGTTGGCATTTTTTAGAATTTTGTTTTGATGGAATTACACCATGTGTACTGTCTTGTATCTGGCTTTTTTTGACTCTGCATAGCAATATTCAGATTCATCCATGTTGTGCAGATTCGAGTTTGTTCCTTTCTATTGCTGAGGAGTATTCCATTGTGTGGAGATCACACTTTGAAAAAAAATTCATTTACCGGTTGTTGGACATTTGGATTGTTTCCAGTTTGGAGCTACTACAAGTCAAGCTACTATGAATATTTTTCTACAAGTCTTTGTATGGGCATGAAATTTTATTTCTCTCAAGTAAATACCTAGGAATGAAATGACTGGCTCATATGGTAGATATGCATTTAATTATAAAAGAAATAGTTTTCCAAAGTGGTTTTATCATTCTACCTTCTCAATGCAAGATATAATACAGTGCATAGGAGTTCCAGTCACTCCATATATTTATTTTGCTGTTATTTTTTTATTTTAGCCATGCTAATGTTTATACAGAGGTATCCCAGTGTGTTTTGCATTTGTCCAATAACTAATGATGTTGAACACCTTTTCATGTACTTGTTGAACATTCATATAGCTTCTTTTGTGAAGTGCCTATTCAAATCTTTTTTCCACTTGAAATTTGGCTTTTTATCTTATTGTTGAATTGTAAGAGTTATTTATATATTGTAGATACAAGATCAATGTCAGATACAAGTACTGTGAGTATTTTCTCCTATTCTGGGGAATGTCTTTTCATTTTCTTACTGGTATTTTTTAAGAAGCGAAAGTTTTATTTTGATGGAATACAATTTATAATTTTTTTAATTTTGTGATTTATGCTTTTCTCATTACCTGAGTGAGAACTCTATACCTATGCCAAAGTTGAAGAAATTTTCTCCTATGTTTTTCTCTTGTGTAGTATTGTTACTTTTACCTCAATGATCTCTTTCAAGTTAATTTCTGGGTATGGTATGAGATAAGGATTCATTAAATTTTTTTCCATGTGAATATTCAGTTGTTATAGCACCAGTTGTTGAAAAGACCTTCCCCCCACTAAATTGCCATGGCACCTTTGTGAAAAATCAATTGATTATCTATGTTTGAGTCTTTATGTTCCATTTATCTATACGTCTATTTGTTTACCATCATTCTTATGACTGTAGTTTTTTAGTAAGACTAGTGTAAATCTTTCAACTTTGTTGCTTTTTATAAAAATTGCTTACACTATTCTAGGTCATTTGCATTTATGTACATATAGATTTTATTTGTTAATATTATGTTAAGGAGAGTTGTGTTTATATTCACAAGAGATGTTGCTGTGTAATTTTCCTGTAATATCTTTGTCAGTTATGGCATCTGAATAATGCTAGCCTCATCAAATAAGTTGGCCAGCATTCTTTTCTTTTTCTATATTCAGAAAGAGTATGTAAAAAAATTGGTATTATTTCTTCATTAAATGTTTGATAGAATTAACCAGTAAAGCCAACTAGCCCTGCAGTTTTCTTTGGGGAAGGTTTTTACTTACAAATTTAATTAATTATAAATTTAATTGCTATAGGGCCAATTAAATTTTCTATTGCTTCTTGTGTCAATTTTGATAATTGATGTCTTTCACAAAATTATTTATTTCCTCTACATTGTTAAATTTATTGGCATATTATTGTAAGAAGATTCTCTAATTATCTTTTTAATCCCCTTTGTCATTTGATACTGTCAGATTGTCATTTTTAACATTCCCAAGTTTTCAGACTTACCAGTTGTATACAGAGCCAAACTACCAACGTTGGGTTTCGTTGATTTTTCTCTACTGTTTGAATGCTTTCTCCTTTGTTAATTTCCTCTTTAATATTTATTATTTCCTTCATTTTGCTTCAGATTTAATTTGTTCTTCTTTCCTAGTTTTCTAAGATAGAGGCTTAGGTAATTGATTTTTGATTTTTTTCTTTTCTAATATGAACTTTTTTACCTAGAAGATCCTTTTGTGCACTGGGTTAGTTGCATCCTGTTTTGATATATAGTGTTTTTATTATCATTCAGCTCAAAACATTTTCTGATTTCTTCTTTAGCTCATGGGTTATCTGGAAGTGTGGTGTTTAATTTCCAAATATTTGAGACTTTCCTAGATGGCTTATTATTGAATTCTAATATAATTTTTTTCAAGAGTTCAGTCTTTTGAAATGTGTTGAAACTTGTTTTATGATCCACCATATGGTCTATCTTGATGGACATGTCATGTCCACTTGAAAAGAATATATACTATGATTGCTTGGTATAGTGTCCTAGTATGTGTTAAATTAAGTAAAGATGGTTGATAGTGTTGTTCCAGTCTTCTATGTCTTTGTTGATATTGTACTTTATTCTATCAATAACCAAGAGATTATTAGTTCCCAACCATATTTCAGGATTTGTCTATTTTTTTCCTTCAGTTTTGCAGTTTTTGCATCATCTAATTTGAAGTTCTGTTGTTAAGCACATATATTTATATTTATAACTTCCTGCAATATTAATTTGTAAATCATTATCAAGGGTCACTTACTATCCTGAAGTTTATTTTATGTGCTGTTAGTATATCCATTATAGGTTTCCTATGTTTACTGTTTGTGTGGTATATCTTTTCTAGTTTTTTATTCTCAGAGTGAATTTATGCTAACTGATTTTACCTAGAATTGTCCTTCTGTATATCTCCTTCTAACTAACTGAAAAATTTATCCCTAGTAATTTTTCTCTCCTGATGTTTAAAAGGTACTTTATAAGGTACTGTCATAGCTTATTCCTTTTTTTTTTCTTTCATTTCCCCAGATCTTCCTTCCTTCCTAAATCAAGTCTTTCCTTCTTTCTGGGGTCTGCCCGGTATGCTTTGGTCTTCACATTTTTTTTTTTTTAGACAGGGTTTTGCTGTGTTGCCCAGGATGGCTGCAGTGGTGTGATCTCCGCTAACTGCAACCTTTGCATCCTGGGCTTAAGTGATTCTCCCTCCTCAGCCTCCCAAGTAGCTGGGACTACAGGCACATGCAACCCACCTGGCTAATTTTTTTGTGTATTTTTTGTAGAGATGTGGTTTCACCATGTTGCCCAGGCCGGTCTTGAACTCCTGGGCTCAAGAGATCTATCCATCTTGACCTCCCAAAGTTTGGGATTGCAGGTGTGAGCCACCACACCCAGCTGGGTTTTTACTTTTATTGTTTTTCTCTAATATATTGTGAGTTCTTTTTTTTTCTCTATGGCAGATTAGAAAGGAAGGAAAGAAACATTTACTGAGCTGCTCCTACATGCCATGCATTGTACTAGGCACCAAGTCCTACTCACTTCAGTCCATTAGGTGTTAATTTTACACACTGAGGAGTCAAGTGCTCAGAGGGGCTACACATTTGCTAAGGATTACATGGTGAAGTGTAATTTTTAGTTGCATAATTAATTAATTACTTATATGATTGGAGTCATCAAAGTCTGAACACAAATCTTCTTGACTTTAAAGCTCTGCTTTCATTCACTAACCATGAGCACACAGATAGCAATGGAGGGAGGTAGATTGTTTCCATGGAGGGGAAGTGGCAGCAGAGGTAAGAAGTCGTTGAAGGCAAATGCTAGCCTCACATTGTAGTTGGGAGTAGGCCCTCCCCACTGGAATTGTTGAGTGTTACTGCTGGAGTTCACCCCCAAGGCAGTTCCAGGAGATCTGAAAGGTCCAGAGAATTCAGATAGAGTCTCCAGCCCTACTTAGGGGGAAAGTCATAGACCATGAGAAATGTGGGGCATTAGTGGTTTCGGCAAGAGACTGGACAGCACTCTGAATCAAGATGTCATTCTTAAGTTGGAGGCAAAGGGCTCCTCTGATTTGGAAAGTCAGTTGTATATTTTTGGAACATGTATCACCTTCGTGTGGTTCCGAGAAGTGACATTATTATGGTTGCTGTCAAATTTTTTGTTGATATTGGGAGGAGACCTCAAGGGGAACGTGATAATAAAAGCCCATATTGCCAGATGGTGGGTGAACTGAGATCTGTTCCAATTGTACTAGCAAACTCAACTCCAATGTCAACTGAGGACTCTGCAGCACTCTCAAACAGTTCAGCTGAATCTGGAGGGAAGGAAAGATGGGGGTGGGCTTGGCTATAGTCCAGCACATTCTGATCAAGTTGGAACTCCGAGTCATTCTCAAGAATTTACTTGAGTAATTGTCCAGTTTTCCTTGTTGCTTCTCAGAGAACGTGAAGCTCCATCCACATTCCAGTGGCCCATGGACCACACAGACTCATGACCCACTTTGAAAACCTTGGGAAGTGGGATGAGAGTGACTGTTTTTGCTAAAGAGCTCAAACCAACCTAAATTCTTTAAAAGTCTGAAGGTAGGGTCAACCCCTAAAAGTGGGATTTTAGAAAGAGCAAAACCAAGTAACCAGCTTGTATATTGGGAAATGGTTATGTTGACTCCAAAGAAAAAGACAATGTAGTCCTCCAAAGGTGTCCAGGTGGATGGAGGTGAATAGGACATGTCATTCTTTTTTCTGGGAACACTTTTCTGACCTCTGAGATTGTCTACTTATTTCTCTACAAAAGTTGAATATTTGAGAATTCTATTTTAGAAAGAGAAATGTATATACAAACAGGTGTTCAGACAATCAAAAAATTATTTTGGAAAGAAAGTATTCAGATGGTTCAGTGTCAAAAGGCCAAAAAGAAAAGTACATGTAGTCATTGAGTTAGTAGTAAATTATTTTACTGAACCAACAAAAAGTTATCATTAAACGGAAATAAAATATTTAATGTTACTTTGGAAGAGGGAGAAAAGACATTTTCATGCTTCTGTTACCTTTCTGTGACTGGAAGCATCCAATACTCAGTGTTCTGTTTATCTGGTCCCCTAATCTTGGACATTTCTCCTCTCCCATTTGATGAAAACCCCAGCAGGGTGTATTTGTTTTCAAGGTTGGGTTGCAGAGAAAATAAATTCCCTGTGGTAGAGAAAATGATTTGGAAGATCTCAGATCTTGTTCCCAAACCTGTCATTTGGAAAGCATTGGGCAGAGACTCATAAGGAGTCCCAGGGGAATTGGAGTCTAGGAATTTTCATAAAGGAGTTGAAGGGAAAAGTAATTCTCATGGAGTTAAAGGAAGACAACAAAATGGTATTTGCTGAATGTATGTGCTGGAAATTACTACCGCTGGGAAAGAGGGTGTGGATCTTACTTGGTTAGCAAGCAAGGTGGACGTCAAAGGCCCAGGGTGCTTATGTTTTATTTCCTTCTTGGAGGAGTGGAGGAGGAGGAGGAGGAAGAGGAGAAGGAGGAGGAGGAGGAGGAAGTGAGTTGCTTCTTGTGGTGATGCAGCCTAGGACCCAGCTGTGATGGGTGGGGCCGTGCCTTCTGTCCAACTGGGCTGCAGAGGTCAGTTTTTTAAGTAAATTAACTATAAGACTTTATGTCAGGAATGGGGAAGCTCTCAGGAGTAAGCTGATTGTTTATCCTTTCATGAAACCAACTGTCCTCTTTTTTCATTTTTCTCTTTTGAAATGGCTTTTCATGTTTACTCAGTGTTTCTATTTTTTCTATATTCAGTTTTGCCCTTCACCTTGGCCTGCCTCAGCCATCTAGTGCCCAATTCTACCTCAGGATATCTGTTGATACATCTTTCTTTCCTCATCTCTCTCTCTCTCTTCTCTCAGTTTCCTAATTCCAGCTCTCCTAGAGGACTGATCCATATTCTCTCCGTACCATCCTCATCCCAGAGTCAGTTCTCTGTCACTCACCCAAGCTCTGGGTTGAGCTTCTTTGGGTCAGTGGCTTATCTCGAGTTTTTCCATGTGACTGGAGAGACAAAATCAGGTGATAGAAAACATAGCCATGACCCCGCATAGCTGAGATGAAGGTGGGGCTCTGACACAGCTGTAGAGAATGCTCCTTCCTGGAGAACAACAGTTAGCAAAATAAAGCAAGCTCTTTAAAAGGCACAGAACCTCTGCAGAAGTTTCCTGTAGAGGCGATCTTCTAAAACTGTTGTCTTCTATTTTAGTGCTATAACACTTTGGCTTATTGCAGTTATGATATGGTTTGGCTGTGTCTTCACCCAAATCTCATTTTGAATTGTAGCTCCCATAATTCCCATGTCTCCTGAGAGGGACCCAGTGAGAGATAATTGAATCATAGGGGAGGTTTCCCCCATCCTATTCTTGTAGTGGTGAATAAGTCTCATGAGATCTGGTGATTTTATAAGGCATTTCCCTTTTTGCTTGGCTCTCATTCTCTCTTGCCTGCCACCATGTAAGATGTGACTTTGCTCCTCATTCACTTTCCATCTTGATCGTGAGGCCTCCCCAGCTATGTGGAACTGTGAGTCAATTAACCTCTTTCCTTTACAAATTACCCAGTCTCAGGCATGTATTTGTTAGCAGAGTGAGAACAGACTAAATACAAGTTATTTTTTTTTTGTGATAGTGATAGACTCGAACAGAAACCCACTGCTTCATCTCTTCCTACATGATGACACCTATTCATTCGTGAGAAGGCAGATAAGTGGGATGCTATTCTGAGTGATGGGGTATTTTTGTTTGGTGCAGTCAAAACCTTGGTTGAAACAAAATACTTCATGATCTTAACATAGGTAGTTGCAACAAAGAAAACCCTCTTAGGTAGTTGTGGATAACATGTGACTGCATTTTGTGAACTGCAAAGTACCAGGCACACTGCTGTTTACAGTGCCAGGCCAATAGCGAGATGGGGGCTCTGCTCAGCTGTGACCTAGTAGTTGCATCTTAGGCAGGAGAACGGTCATAAAAGTCTCTGATCTCCTTTGTGGCTTGTTAGGTCCTCTAAGGCCTGCTTCTGGTGAAACAGTGAAAAGGACAGTTTTTAACCTTTAGCAGCTTATTCAAGACAGAGATCTTCGAAGTGAAATACATGGACCCTTGGGAGACAAAAAGAGTCTCAGGAGTTATGCAAGCAACTTGGAAAATTCACTAAAGGATTCCATTTCCAGAGTCTCAGTTACCATGTATGTTCTTTTATAGAATTGCTCTATCTGAAAATGAGTGTTTCATCAAAGTTTTCACTTCCTTTTCACAAAAGAAAGGCAACCCCTCAACCACAATTTATCCCAAATATTATTGCCCTGCTTTGTCCCGGGGTGTAAGAGCTGTCTGGAGGCTGCATGAAGGGCAGCGCTTTGGCTAGTGTCAAGAACTGGAACTTACCAGCTCCACACCTCCTGAGTCAGGGTATTCCCAACATTTTGCTTTCATCATAATAGAGGGAGGACTTGTCAGCCTGGACATCATTCAAAGTAATTCTAGATGATAAGTTACTGTATCATCCTTGGTATATATATTAGTTCATTCAGGCTGCTATAATGAAATATCTAACACCCAGTTTATAAATCACCCAGTCTTAGGTATTTTGTTATAGCAGCATGAATGAACTAAATAAACGAATAAACCAATGAAGAGGTTTATTGCTTACAGTGCTGGAAGCTGGGACATGCAATGGCAAGGCGCCAGCAGATTCAGTGTCTGGTGCGGGCTGCTTTCTGCTTCACAGCTGGTGCCTTCTTGTTGCATCCTCACGTGGTGGAAGGGAGGGGCAAACAGGCTTTCTCAGGTCTCTTCTGTAAGGGCACTAACCCTGTTCTGGAGGGCTCAATCCTCCTGACCTAATTATATCTCAGATGCCCCACCTCTTAATACCAACACATTGGAGGTTAAGTTGCAACATATGAATTTAGGGTGGGGGACACAAACATTAAGACCATAGCAGTTTACTACTCAAGAGAAGTTAAAAGAATTGAGTGACATTTGTGTAACGTATTTCTTTAATTCACAACTTATTGTTTATGTTGAATAAATTTTATTAGAATCTACAGTTTTGGAAATTAAAATGGAAATAGGATTGTTGCTGAACTTGTCTCATTTCAGTAGAAAGGATTATTGATCATGAGATAAATAAACTAATAAGAAATAAAAAGGCCCAATTCATTCACCAACAACTACATTTTGTGGGAAATTTTACTTTTAATATTTGATAATTGTTTATCAAGATTTGAATTTATATTTTTGATGAATTATATACTACTAATAATGAAAGACAATTTCAGAAAATCAATTAATAATTAGATACATAATGATAAGAAATAGAAAAAAATTTAATTTATGTAAGTATTTTTGTTGCAAAGAAGTATAATAGGGTGATCAATGTATTATTTTCAAGTATGGAAATACATTGCATTAGGATATATGTGGGGGAATAGAATGGAAATACAAATTTAAAAAGTTAGCCACGTAAAATTCTTGTTAAAGAGCTTGTGAGCATATATTTTAAGCTGATGGCAGTAAAAATCAGACTGCTGTGACATTATGATGTATTGGATGCATGTAAAATAATGCTGTAGCAGTTTTTTATTTTAAAGGTCATCATTTATAATACTCCAGAAAGTATAATCTTTGTAGCTATTAAAACAGAAGATGAAAGCTTTAAGATGTCAAAAAAAAAAAAAAAAAAAAAGGGAGGGCTGATATGGCTTGGCTCTGTGTTCTCACTCAAATCTCACCTTGATTGTAATAATCCCCACGTATCAAGGGCAGAACCAAGTGGAGATAACTGAATCATGGGGGTGGTTTCCCCTATGCTGTTCTCGTGACAGTAAGTGAGTTCTCAGGAGATTTGATGGTTATATGAAGGGCTTCCTCCTTCGCTCAGCATATATTCTGTCTCCTGGTGCCCTGTGAAGAGGTATCTTCTGCCATGATTGTAAATTTCCTGAGGCTGCCCCAACCATGCAGAACTGTGAGTTAATTAATCCCTTCTTTTCTTTTTTAAATTACCCAATCTTGGGTATTTCTTCACAGCAGCATGAGAATGGACAAATACAAAAGGGTAGGTACATAGCTTCAAAATTTTTATTATAAAAGAATTCTTATAAGAAGAGAATTCTTAGTAGAAGAACATAGAAGTCCAAAGGTAGCTAAGCTGGAGTGTCACTAGGAAGAAGGGCTACATACTGGAGTCAACAAACTGGTTCTGCCACTTACTAGCCTTGTGACTTTACACAATTACTTAAACTGATTCACTTTTTTTCTGCACAGTGAAAATAATAATTTCCTTATTAAATCATGGTGAGAATTAAGTAACCTGATGTCCTACATGTAATCAGTGTCCATTTCTCTCCACTTTTCCCAAGGCCAGTTATTCCTCTTATTCGTTCTTCCTCCACTCCCCAACTTATACTCAAAGTTAGCCTCCTTTCATATTCTTTATTAAATATACCTGATTTACATTCAAAAGGTCCCAAAGCATCTTCTATATGTTCATTTACCCAATCATATATATTAGAGCACTTACTACATTCCAGGCACTATGATGGCACTGGGGATACATCTGTGAATAAAAAGAGACAAAATTGCTATTGTCATAGATTTTATATGGTAACCAACAGCATATGATGAGAATGCATTGGCTATTCCTGGTGTCCTTTCATTGTTTGGCCTAGAGAGAGACCAGTTATGTTTCTACAGATTGGCCCATCCATCCATCTGCTTGTCCATCTGCCTATCTATCTATTATCTATCTATCTATCTTCTATCTATCTATCTATCTATCTATCTATCTATCATCTATCTATCATCTATCTATCTATCTATCATCTATCTATTATCTATCTATCTATCATCTATCTATCTATCATCTATCTATCTATCATCTATCTATCATCTATCTATCTATCTATCTATCTATCTATCTATCTATCTATCTATCTGTCTATCTATCTATCCATCCATCCATTCATCCATCCAATTAAAATGTAATGAGAAATTCCCAGGTGTTAAGACCACAATCAGGCCTTCTTCCTCTGGAGCTTGACCACACCACCACTCTATTTTAATAAAGTTCTCCTCTGTACAACATTTATCACAATATGTGTGAACTTTATTTGTATCATATATTTTGGGATTAAAATGTAAATATCTCTAGTTTTTCTTTTACCTTTGACTGTGTTTCCTATTTGTTTAAAAATATCAAATGCAATTTGAATAATTCAGACAATTTGTGTTTTCCTTCCAAAACAAGAATTTGTTTATTGAGATGTGCTTCTAGACAAGCTTGTCCAACCTGTCTCATTTTGTTGTTGTTGTTGTTCTGTTTTAGGATTTTAGCAGCCTGACGCCGTGGTTTTTAGTTTCTGTCTGTAGTGATAAGCAGAAAAGAGAGATGAGGAAGGGGCTTTACTGGCCCAAAAAGAAACAGAAACCAGGAACCTATGACTGTATTCTCTCCCTTGGGCACCCCTGAGTGTGTAACTAAAACAAATTTAAAATTATAGATTTAGGGATAGGAAATGATCTGGGTATTCAAAGTGATTCTGTTTCTGCTTGCTTTTGAAACTTTATCGTAGAATGTTGTCTACCACTTGCTTGGGAAACCAGTCTTCCATAAATACAGCATTGAATTAGTTTACCCAGATTTTATCTAGAA
Source organism: Cacajao melanocephalus (assembly GCA_963573385.1). Lineage (NCBI taxonomy): Eukaryota > Metazoa > Chordata > Mammalia > Primates > Pitheciidae > Cacajao > Cacajao melanocephalus. Next base: position 6,930 of record CAUYLG010011659.1, on the reverse strand, counting down.
ATTTAAAAATAGTAACATTGAACACTCCTGGTTTCCTTATCTCTACCTAATTGACATAGAGACAGGCCTTTTAAAGAAGCTAAAGTTTTTAAAAATGACACATTTCAATTATTTGAGCCAAATATCTCTTTTATTGAAGAGCTTAAAAATATCTTTTCTATATTTTATTGATAAAATTAAATTTATCTCAGTAAAAATATAATTCACAAGATAAAATAAAATTCACCATTTTAACTCTTTTAAAGTTTACAATTCAGCAGTTTTTAGTATAGTCATAATGTTGTGCAGCCATAACGACTGCAATGACATCATCCCAAAAAGAAACTCTACCTCCAACTTTTTCCTCTCCCAAACCTTGACAACTATCAATCGTCTATCTGTATGGATTACCTACTCCGGACTTTTTATATAGATGGATTCATAAAACATGTGACTTATTTCACTTGACATAATGTTTTAGAGAGTCACTCATGTTATAGCACATATCACTACTTTACTCCTTTTTATGGCCCAATAATATTCCATTTTATGGCTATACCACATTTTGCTTATTCTTTCACCCATTGATGGATATGTAGGTTGTGTTCACCTTCTGGCTGTTATGAATAATGCTTCCATGAATATTGATGTGCAAGTTTATGTGTGAACATGTGTTTTCAATTATTTTGGGCACATATCCAGGAGTAGAATTGCCAGATCATATAGTAACTCTACGTTTAACTTTTTGAGGAACTGCCAAAATATTTTTCACAGTGGTTGTATCATTTTACATAAAAATCCTTTTATATGTATTTGCTGTATGTGAATGAATATCCAAAAACGTATATTTATATACTAGAAGTTTCCTTTTCTAGTTTCATAAAATAAAAGAAGCATTTGAGTGATTTTTACCTTGCATGTTCAAGGGAAATAATTAAACAGAAGAAGATTCCACATAGGAAAATGAAGCAATTCTTTATACATACATAAAAACATATTTTATATTTAAAAATGTATTTTAAGAATATATGTACATTATTTTTCCATATATCAAAAATATATTTATGATATAAAAGGGTTTGAGGATTTTTTATTTCTGAAGATGAAAATCGATATTTATTCAGTTTAATCATCACTAAGGAAAGATTGTTACATCTAAAATTCATTGAAGTTACCGTTTAGAAAATATTTCTATTACTATAAAAAATGAAAGTAATTATTTTCAACATTATAATGCATACTGTGTTTTAAGTGATACATTTATATTTAACAGGAACAGACTTTGACCCAGGACACAGAAACTCACTTGTCAATAAGAACCTTCTGGAAGAAAAGACTGGCAGAATAATTTTTAAGTACTAAGACTTGCCTGTGATATAGTCTCTGCACATGGTGCTAATGAGGTGCTCTTTCAGAGTGACCAAGGCCTTGGGCACAGACCCCTGGTGAGTATCCTCAGTGTGATTGCCTGCTTTGATTTAGTAATTTCTACTCAATGTTTTTCCTATGGATATAAATCATCTGAATGCTTAATATGTCACAAAGCCAAATCATTCCAGAAGGCTAAGGGTTATGTCTGCCATTTTGTGACTTATTTTTGTTATTGAACACCAACCCTCTCGACTTTCCCTGAAATGCACACACATAATCACCAAATGGGAGGTTGTACAAGGAAACACCCCAGATTCTTGCTTTCTTACTAACTAGCTTTGAATAGCAAAAAACTTAACATGCCCAAAGCCTCAGGGTCCCTATAACTAGTAGAGTTAGGACAAACCACTTCATACAGTACAGATTAATAACACCCCCAGTCCCCCACGGATGTCCACATCTTAATCTCTGGAATCTGAATATGTTATGTTACATAGCAAGAGATCATTAAAGCTACAGGTAGAATTAAGGTTGCTAATCAGCTGACATTGAGATGGAGAAGTTGATCTGAGCTTATCTGGATGGGCCCAATATAATGACAAGGGTCCTTGGAAGTGAAGGAGAGCAGCAGGAGAATAGTTGGAGAAGGGGTTTTGACTACAAAAGCAGAGGCCAGCAGGATGCAGCAAGAGAGACACAACTGGCTATTGCTGGCTTTGAAGGTGGAAGGGGACCAAGAGCCAAGAAATGTGGGCAGACTCTAGAATCTGGACATGGCAAGGAATCAGATTCTTCTCTGCGACCTCCAGAAGGAATACAGTTCTGCCAAAACCTTGGTTCTTGGCAATGAGACCCATTTCAGATTTCTGACCTCCAGAAATAGAAGATAATATATATGCGTTGTTTTAAGCCTCTGAGTTTGTGGTAACGTGTGACAGCAGCAATAGGAAAACGGGAAACAAATATGAGATTGTTTGATACGACTCAAAAAGACATTGGGAGTTAACACAGGGAAATGTTAAATAGTTAAAAATACAAAAAGTTCTGAGGTTGATGAACAAGACATTATGGGGAGTGAAAGAAGAGAGGATGGTGGGAAGGAATACGGTCCAGTCTTACTGATTTGCAGTGGATGTAGAAGAAATGGAAAGGAATGTTAATCGCACATTTTTTAAAAGAAAAAAAAGGAATGATATTTTAAAAAAAATGACCACAGTGGGAGAAAGAACAAGTCCAGAACAGGATAAAGGGACTGTGAAGGAGCTTCAGACCTGACCCGAGCGGTCTCCCTTGGGGCCATTCTGTCTGCATTCTTTGGAGCATATTATCCAACTTTTCTAAGTCTGTTTGCTCTTCTATAAAAGGTTTAAGAAACATGCTGTACCTACAATCCTTAATGAGATTATGTAGAGAGAAGCCACAATTGCTATGAAATGCAACATACCCTATTTTTAAATGTCCAGTGATAATAACTAATTTAACAAGCAAGAGTTGTAAATATACATTCGAACTGATTTAAAACAGTTGATTCCTAGTGTTTCACATCTCCTTTATATTTTTCTCTTTATTTACTTGGTTACTACAATGAAAAGCCAACCTGGCTTGTATTGGAATTATCATGAAAACAGCTGGAGAGAGAGGGAACTTAGTGTGGGAGCCACTAAGTACGGGCTGAACCCAGTCACTCATCTCCTAGTCAGGGTCTCATCCAGACACACAGACCTGTAAACATCTGTGGTATTTGTCAGCATCTCAGCACAAGAGGAAGACGTAGAGGGTGAAGAATGAAGGCTCGCTTAGGACATGAGGTTTCAGAGGGAAGGCTCTACACAGAACAAAAGAACAAGGACAGCAGAGAAATCACAGCCCAGGACTGAGCCCCAGTTCTCCTACTATCCTTCGGAATGGTGTGACCTGAAGCTCTAACCACAGCTGTTTTAAGCATTAAATAAGATGATGGATCCGGAAGCTGTTTGACAAATATAAGGCCTGAAAAATATGTGCAAATGCTTAGTGAGTTTTTTGTTTTGTTTTGTTTTTTGTTTTGAGATAGAGCCTCACTCTGTCGCCCAGGCTGGAGTGCAGTGGCGCGGTCTCGGCTCACTGCAACCTCTGCCTCCAGAGTTCAAGTGATTCTCCTACCTCAGCCTCTGGAGTAGCTGGGATTACAGGCATGTGTCACCATATCCAGCAAATGTTTGTATTTTTGTAAAGATGGGGTTTCACCATGTTGGCCAGGCTGGTCTCGAACTCCTGACCTCAGGTGATCTGCCCACCTCAGCCTCCCAAAGTGCTGGGATTACAGGTATGAGCCACCACGCTTGGCTTTTTAGTGGTCTTTTAAAATTGCATACCTCCTCTGTTAAAATTTGTTTGTAATAATGAAATTACCCCAATTGGATTTCTGCCTTACTTATAAGGCCCTGGACTACATAACTTTTCCCTAACTATTCCATATTATTTCCCTTTTTCACCAAACCATCCTCTCAGTCCAGTTAGGCTTCCTCCCATCCTCCCTCCTTCTAGTTGCTTCCACTAAATAGCATTTAGGATCCGCTGGTCTCAGTAGTGACTCTGTACAAAACTGCCTCCTTCCCTCTCTCCTGCAGTTTTCGTTATGAGAATCATCTTCTTTCACTGGTCTATCCCTCTAGGTCTCACCTTCAGAGTGCCCGCACGGTCCCCAGTACAATGAGGACCACACAAGGGGTTCAACACATACTTCTTGGCTGATTAAAAAGAGGAAAGGCGGCGATGGCAGCCAGAGAGAGGAAAACATGAATCTTGTCACTGATGGCATCAGCTAGTGGAAGCAACCTGTTAGAAATAAAGCAGCTTTCTGGGATTAAATCCTTTACTCTTTTTCTTTTTAATTTGTTTCACGTGGAAAGAAACCATTTAAATTAATCTGCATTTTTGTTTTTCTGTAGGTCACTTATACTCATTCTCTTTTCTGTACATTATGTGTATGGGGTAAGTACATTCACTAGCTCCGGCTGCATTTTGAAAAGTCGCTTTATTGAATGCGTGATTTTTGTTATGCTTTCAAACAAATCACCCTCTGGGACTCAGTTTTCTCATCTATAAAATGGAAGATTGGACTAAATAAACTCTAAGATTTCTTTTATATTGCATAGTCAAGACTGCTTACAGAATTGCCTAGGTATTGGGGATTTCTTGATTTTAAAACTAACATAGCCCTTTCTTTAAACGTTTTTTTTGGAGACAGGCAGAAGGCAGCTGGGTCATTTCAAGATTAAATCAAGAAGTATAAGAATAATTTGAACATTTTAGCTCAGAAAAAAAATAAGCCCAGAACATTCTGTAATAAGCTCTTTCTTCTGCTTCCTCACTGAAGAGTCTCAGTTATTAAACTCACCCTCAGATGTGTCTGGGAAATTCCACGTGGCCTGCCTGCAACTCAGGTTGATCTTGAAACAACTGACTTGGTTTAAATCACTCTAGGGAACACATTCCCTGTCTGTTCGTACTTTCTACCTTGGATTCACCCAGTGCAATTTCAGTGAGTGAAGTTATTGTAGGTCTTTTCAATGCAAACCAAAATGCAAAATTACCTCTGTTCTCCTTTTTTCTACAAGTTGGGAGCAGAAAACACCTGGGTCAAAGAATGAGGAGCCAATGGTTCTTGGCTCTGCCAGTGATTCATTCCTTAACCTACCTAAGACTCAGTTATCTCCTGTATTGAGTAGGGATGATAAGACTTGCCAGCTTAGTTGACATGCATTTGAGAGCATTGCCTGAAATAATGAGTGGAAACAATACTGTAATATATACATGTGTATTTTTTCTATTTCTTTTACTTGATTTTTAAAAGTTTATTTTTGTGTTATATTCTTTTTTCTGTCATAAAAGTCTGTGGAGTCCTAGATTTTGCCTTTTTTGTTTGTTTTTTACATTCCATACAAGTAAACATAATTCCTGAACCAAAGATTTTTCTATCCCAGGCCCTTCTATCAGCTTGTGGTGTGCAGAGATTCTAGAGATTTCACACAGAGAGTGGCCATACTATCATTGGGTTTTAAAGGTAGCAATACAAATTGATGCAATGTCCGTGGGAAGCAGTTTGGCATTACCCATCTGGATTTTGAATGCACATACCTATTGACACAGGAATGTGTCTGTTTGGAATTTGTCATACATGTTTATTCTGATTTATGCATACAAATAAATATGCCCAAGAATACTAATTTCAGGATAGTGTTCAGAATAGACAGAAGGAAACTCCCTAAATTTTCTTCCACAACAACTGGTTAAACAAGGCATGGTATGTGGTCTGATGGATAGGCATATTACTTCAGAAGGATTTTGAAGACTTTCGACTATGAAAACATTAAAATATAGAGCAATCCATCATTTGGATAAAAATGAAACAAATCCAGAATCACCAAAAATGTGTTTGTACACATTTGTGCATGTGTGTGCCCAGGTGCTCATCTGCCTCTGTGTGTGTGTGTGTGTGTGTGTGTGTGAATGAGATCATTGTATGAATATGCTTATTAATGCCCAGGCACCTATTTGAAAAAAATTATCCTATATAGGAGGGAACTTGTGGCCAGTGTTGAAAGAGGACATTTCTTTTCCTGTTATACTCTTCTGCAGCATTTGAATTTTTAAAATTATGTGCCTATATTATTTGTTTTTCAGAAAAGAAGATGGAAGTACAAGTATAACACATTAATAACTTCTTTGTTTGAACTTTTTTTTTTTTTTTTTTGAGACAAGGTCTCACTCTGTGCCCAGGCTGGAATGTAGTGGTGTGATCTATTTTCCCACCCCAGCCTCCCAAGTAGCTGGGATTCCAGACACGCACCACTACATCTGGCTAAATTTTTTTGTATTTTTAGTAGAGATGGGGTTTCACCATGTTGGCCAGGCTGGTCTCAAACTCCTAGCCTCAAGTGATCTGCCTGCCTCACCCTCCTGAAGTGCTGGGATTACAGGCGTGAGCCACCACACTCAGCCTTTGAACTTTTCTATGTGACAAATATATGTTTAAAAATATCTGAGGTAAGGCAGACAGTGACTTTTCCTTTTTTCTGTTTGAAGAAGAGTAATATTAGTTTCCGAGAGTGTGAATGTATTCTCAGTGTACGTGGTTCATACTTTGATTGTTTAATTGTCTGAAATATTGTGTTTATCTTTTAAAATGGATTTATACAATCTATTTTTGAGGTATAGACCTCTATAAACTTACCCTCCTCTTTTACATATTTATTGGGGAAGGCTCACATAGAAGAACTTTGCAAAGGCCAAAATCACCTCTTGCTTTTTTCTTTTACTGATCCAAGTCAAAGCTTGGTATGTGACTATTTCTGGTTTTTTTTTTTTTTTTTTTTTTTTTTTTTAATTATAAACAGCAAATATATTTTAAAATGTTTCATTCCTTAAACAAAATTTTGGAGTAAAAAACACATTGGAGACATTTTACAACTTAAACCAAGCAGCTTTTTCCTAGGAATTTTTTTTCCCTAGTTTTCTAGAAAAGAAATGCATGATCTATGCAGTCAAAGACCTCTAAATAAGCTCTACTGACTATTTTTAGCGTGGTGTAAATATCTG
>CAUYLG010011658.1:0-69575 GCA_963573385.1 Cacajao melanocephalus | reverse complement strand
TGCTGGGTCAAATGGAATTTCTATTTCTAGGTCCTTGAGGAAGCACCACACTGTCTTCCACAATGGTTGAACTAATTTACACTCCCACCAACAGTGTAAAAGTGTTCCTATTTCTCCACTCCTCTCCAGCATTTGTTGTCTCCAGATTTTTTAATGATCCCCCCTCAAACTGGCCTGAGGTAGTATCTTAATGTGGTTTTGATTTGCATTTCTCTAATAATCAGTGATGATGAGTATTTTTTCATATGTCTGTTGGCCTCATATATGTCTTCTTTTGAAAAATGTCTGTTCATATCCTTCGCCCACTTTTGGATGGGTTTGTTTGTTTTTTTCTTGTAAATCTGTTTTAGTTCCTTGTAGATTCTGGATATTAGCCCTTTGGCAGATGGGTAGATTGTAAAAATTTTTTCCCATTCTATTGGTTGCCAGTTCACTCTAATGATTGTTTCTTTTGCTGTACAGAAGCTCTGGAGTTTAATTGGGTCCCATTTGTCTATTTTGGCTTTTGTTGCCAATGCTTTTGGTGTTTTAGTCATGAAGTCCTTGCCTATGCCTATGTCCTGAATGGTTTTGCCTAGGTTTTCTTCTGGGGTTTTTATAATGTTAGGTCTTATGTTTAAGTCTTTAATCCATCTGGAGTTAATTTTAGTGTAAGGTGTCAGGAAGAGGTCCAGTTTCTGCTTTCTGAACACTACTAGCCAGTTTTCCCAACACCATTTATTAAACAGAGAATCCTTTCCCCATTACTTGTTTTTGTGAGGTTTGTCAAAGATCAGATGGTTATAGATGTGTGGCGTTGCCTCCAGGGCCTCTATTCTGTTCCATTAGTCTATATCTCTGTTTTGGTACCAGTACCATGCTGTTTTGATTACTGTAGCCTTGTAGTATAGTTTGAAATCAGGTAGCATGATGCCTCCAGCTTTGTTCTTTTTGCTTAGGATTGTCTTGGCTATGCGGGCTCTCTTTTGGTTCCATATGAAATTTAAAATGGTTTTTTTCCAGTTCTGTGAAGAAGGTCATTGGTAGCTTGATGGGGATAGCATTGAATATATAAAATACTTTGGGCAGTATGGCCATTTTCACCATATTGATTCTTTCTAACCATGACCATGGAATGTTTCTCCACCTGTTTGTGTACTATCTTATTTCCTTGAGCAGTAGTTTGTAGTTCTCCTTGAAGAGGTCCTTTACATCTTTTGTTAGTTGTATTCCTAAGTATTTTATTCTCTTTGTAGCAATTGTGAATAAGAGTTTGCTCATGATTTGGCTCTCCGTTAGTCTGTTATTGGTGTATAGCAATGCTTGTGATTTCTTCACATTGATTTTGTATCCTGAGACTTTGCTGAAGTTGCTTATCAGTTTCAGGAGATTTTGGGCTGAGACGATAGGGTCTTCTAAATATACAATCATGTCGTCTGCAAATAGAGACAATTTGACTTCCCCTTTTCCTAATTGAATACACTTTATTTCTTTTTCTTGCCTGATTGCTCTGGCTAGAACTTCCAATACTATATTAAATAGGACTGATAAGAGAGGGTATCCTTGTCTAGTGCTGGATTTCAAAGTTAATGCTTTCAGTTTTTGCCCATTCAGTATGATATTGGCTGTAGGTTTGTCGTAAATAGCTTTTATTGTTTTGAGATATGTTCCTTCAATACCTAGTTTATTGAGAGTCTTTAGCATAAAAGGCTGTTGAATTTTGTCAAAGGCCTTCTCTGCATCTATTCAGATAATCATGTGGTTTTTGTCTTTGGTTCTGTTTATGTGGTGGATTACGTTTATAGACTTGTGTATGTTGAACCAGCCTTGCATCCCTGGGGTGAAGCCTACTTGATCTTGATGGATAAGCTTTTCGATGTGCTGTTGCAATCAGTTTGCCAGTATTTTATTGAAGATTTTGCATGTATGTTCATCATGGAGATTGGCCTGAAGTTTCCCTTTTTTGTTGAATCTCTGCCGAGTTTTGGTATCAGGATGATGTAGGTGTCATAAAATGATTTGGGAAGGATTCCCTCTTTTTGGATTGTTTGGAATCATTTCAGAAGGAATGGTACCAGCTCCTCTTTGTACCTCTGGTAGAATTTGGCTGTGAACCCATTTGGAACTGGACTTTTTTTGGTTGGGAGGCTTTTAGTTGCTGCCTCAACTTCAGCTCTTGTTATTGGTCTACTCAAGGTTTCAACTTCTTCCTAATTTAGACTTGGGAGGGTGCAAGTGTCCAGGAATTTATCCATTTCTTCCAGGTTTACTTGTTTATGTGCATAGAGTTGCATGTAGTAATCTCTGATGGTAGTTTGTATTTCTGTGGAATCAGTGGTAATATCCCCTTTATCGTTTTTTATTGCATCTATTGATTCTTCTCCCTTTTCTTTTCTATTATTCTGGCTAGTAGTCCATCTATTTTGTTGATCTTTTCAAAAAATCAGCTCCTGGATTTATTGATTTTTGAAGGGTTTTTTTTGTGTCTCTATCTCCTTCAGTTCTGGTCTGATCTTCATCATTTCTTGCCTTCTGCTAGCTTTTGAGTATTTTTTATCTTACTCCTCTAGCTCTTTCAATTTTGATGACAGAGTATTGATTTTAGATCTTTCCTCACTTTTCATGTGGGCATTTATTGCTATAAATTTCCCTCTAGACACTGCTTTAATTGTGTTCCAGAGATTCTGGTATGTTGTATCTTTGTTCTCATTGGTTTCAAGAACATCTTTATTTCTGCTTTCATTCATTGTTTATCCAGTCGACATTCAGGAGACTGTTGTTCAGTTTCCATTAATCTGTGCAGTTCCGAGTTAGTTTCTTAATTCTGAGTTGTAATTTGACTGCCCTGTGGTCTGAAAGACTGTTTGTTATGATTTCTCTTCTTTTGCATTTGCTGAGGAGTGTTTTACTTCCAATTGTGTGGTCAATTTTAGAATAGGTGCAATGCAGTGCTGAGAAGAATGTATATTCTGTGGATTTGCAGTGGAGATTTCTGTAGATGTCTATTAGACCCTCTTCATCCAGATCTGAGTTCAAGTCCTGGATATCCTTGTTAATTTTCTGTCTTGTTGATCTGTCTAATATTGACAATGGAGTGTTAAAAGTCTCCCATTATTATTACATGGGAGTCTAAGTCTCTTTGTAGGTCATTAAGAACTTGCTTTATGTACCTGGGTGCTCCTGTATTGGGTGCACGTATATTTAGGATCATTAACTCTTCTTGGTGCATTGATCCTTTTACCAATATGTAATGCTCTTCTTTGTCTCTTTTGATCTTTGTTGGTTTAAAGTCCATTTTATCAGCGACTAGGATTGCAACTCCTCCTTTTTTTTTTTCCTCTCCATTTGCTTAATAAATCTTCCTCCATCCCTTTATTTTTAGTCTATGTGTGTCCTTGCATGTGAGATGCATTTCCTGAATACAGCACACCGATGGGTCTTGACTTTTTATCCAATTTTCCAGTCTGTGTCTTTTGATTGGGGTATTTAGCCCATTTACATTTAAGGTTAATATTGTTATGTGTGAATTTAATCCTGCCATTTTGATGCTAGCTGGATGTTTTGCCCCTTAGTTGATGCATTTTTTTCATTGTGTCAATGATCTTTACCATTTGGTATGCTTTTGGAGTGGCTGGTACTGGTTGTTCCTTTCCTTGTTTAGTGCTTCTTTTAAGAGCTCTTGTAAGACAGACCTGGTGGTGATGAAATCTGTCAGCAATTGCTTGTCCATAAAGGATTTTCTTTCTCCTTCACTTATGAAGCTTAGTTTGGCTGGATATGAAATTCTAGGTTGAAAGTTCTTCTCTTTAAGGATGTTGACTATTGGCCCCCACTCTCTTCTGGCCTGTAGGGTTTCTGTGGAGAGATCCGCTGTGAGTCTGATGGGCTTCCCTTTGTGGTTAACTTGACCTTTCTCTCTGGCTGCCCTTAGCATTTTTTCCTTCATTTCAACCGTGGTGAATCTGACGATTATGTACCTTGGGGTTGCTCTTCTTGAGGAATGTCTTTGTGGTGTTCTCGGTATTTCCTGGACTTGAATGTTGGCCTAGCTTGCTAGGTTGGGGAATTTCTTCTGGATAATATCCTGAATTATGTTTGCCAGCTTGGATTCATTCTCTATGTTGCATTCAGGTACACCTATCAAACATAGATTAGGTCTTTTCACATAATCCCATATTTCTTGGAAGCTTTGTTCATTTCTTTTCACTCTTTTTTCTCTATTCTTACATTCTCATTTTATTTCATTGATTTGATCTTCAATCTCTGATATCCTTTCTTCTGCTTGGTCGATTTGACTTGTGGATTCTTCATGAAGTTCTCGTGCTGTGTTTTTCAGCTCCATCAAGTGGTTTGTATTCTTCTCTAAGCTGTTATTCTCATTAGCATTTCATCTAACCTTTTTTCTAGGTTCTTAGTTTCTTTGCATTGGGTTAGCATATGTTCTTTTAGCTCTGAGAAGTTTGTTATTACTCACCTTTTGAAGCCTGTTTCAGTCAATTCATCAGATTCATTCTCCAACCATCTTTGATCCCTAACTGGTGAGGAGTTGTGATCCTTTGGAGGGGGAGAGGCATTCTGGTTTTTGTTGTTTTCATCCTTTTTGTGCTGGTTTCTTCCCCTCTTAGTGGCTTTATCTACCTGTGGTCTTTGTAGTTGGTGACTTTCAGATGGGATCTCTGAGTGGACCTCCTTTTTGTTGATGATGAAGTTATTTCTTTCCATTTATTAGTATTCCTTCTAACAGTCAGGCGCCTCTGCTGCAGGACTGCTGGTGGTCCACTCCAGATTCCACTTGCCTGGTGGTCACCTGAGGGGCTACAGAACAGCAAGGGTTGCTGCCAGTTTCTTCTTCTGCTATCTTTGTCCCAGAAGGGTACTTGCCAGATGTTGGCCTGAGCTCTCCATTATGAGGTGCATCTTTGGGTATATGGGTGTCAGAGAGCTGCTTGAGGAGGCAGTCTGTCCCTTATAGGAACTCAAGTGCTGTGCTAGGAGCTCCATTGTTCCATGCAGAGCTGCTGGGCAGGTACCTTTAAGTCTGCTGCAGCTGAACTTATAACTTCCTCTTTTCCCAGGTGCTCTGTCCTAGGAAGGTTGGCTTTATTTATAAGTTCCTGTCATGCTGCTGCCTTTTTTCATAGATGCCCTGCCCCTCACAGAGTAGTCTAGTCATAGTCTGCCAGCAGAGGTTTCCCTGAGCTGCTGCAGGCTCTGCCCAGCTGCTGTGTGAACTGCCTTGGTAGTGGTGAACTGCCTTGGTAGTAGTGGCCACCCTTCCCCTCACTGAGGTGGACTGTCTTGGGTTCAGCTGCATTTGCTGTGAAATTCTCAATCCAGAGCATTTCAGATTGCTTGTTTTGAGGGGGAAGTACCCGCCGAGCCAGATCTTCTGGCTCCCTGTCTCTGCCCTGTCCCTTTCAGTTGAATGGGCAGCTCTGTCTCCCAGGCATTCCAGGTGCCAGTTGAAATGGTCATCCAGATTTGTGTTGACTTTCTGTGTGCCAACCTGGCACTGGCTGAAACAGCCATGCTGAAAACTTATGGCGCTTTTCAGCCTGGGAATCTCCTAGTCTGTGGGCAGTGAAAATTTGTTTGGAAATGCAGTGGGCACTCGCCCTCTGCATTGTTCTTGCTGGGAACTGCACTCTGGAGCTGTTCCTATTCGGCCATCTTGGATCCTCCCCCATATGTGTATTTTTTAAGAGAGAGGATCTCAGTCTGTCATCCAGCCTGGAATGCAGTGGTGCAATCTTGGCTCACTGCAGCCTTGAATATGTGGGTTTAAGCTGTTTTATTAAAATAAATACCTATGAGGAGATACTTTTACCTCTACGTAATACAATTAAACTATATTTTGCTGAATAACAAATTACTCCAAAACTTAATGGCTGAAGACAACCAAGATTTATTTCTCACACTTTCTGTGTTCAGAAATTTAGAAGTGGTTTGCCAGGATTTCTGTAACTCAGAGTCCCTAATGACGTTGCACATAAGTTGTTAGCCAGAGTTGCAGACATATCAAGACTTAAGTGAGTCCAAAGGATCCACTAGCATCACACATGTGATTATTAGGCTTCAGTTTTTGTACTGGATGCGGAAATGACAACCTCAGATCTCAGCCATGAAGTATGGGCTTCTCCACAGGGCTGCTCACAAAATAGCAGCCGGCTTCTTCAGCAATGGAGCCATGGAGAGTAAGGGAGGGAAGGAAAGAGAAACAGTGAGAGAGAAAGAACAGGCAAGTGCAAGATGGAAAGCATAGTCTTTTACAACCTAATATCAGAAGTTGATCTTGCTTAGGTGATTGTTGTATATGCAGAGAAGCCTAAACCTAACTAAAGCTCACTTCTTAGGTTTAGGTTTGTCTGCATATACAAATGCAGATATAAATTAGAACAGAATAGAAGCAATAATTTCAGTCTATACTAAGGGGAGAAATTCATAAGAGAATGAAGACTAGGAGATAGAGATTAATGAGGGGACTACATATCCTGTTACATTGAATAGGATACTGAGATTCAATAGATGTGGTAAACTCATATTGCTGTGAAAGCTAGATTTGATATTGGAACCTAGGAGTCCCAGGACTGAAAAATTAGCTCTTTCTTCTTACAAATAACTTATGTAAATCATTTGTATGCTGGTTTATGTGATCATAAATTGTGTTACTCTTAATTATTAACAACATTATCATGATTTATTTTTTACCTCCCTGCGTTAGTTAGGTTTAGACTTCTCTGCATATGCAACAAGCAGCAACTACAGCAATGATCACCTAAACAAGGTCAACTGTTTTTCCATTCTGGCAAAAAGAGAAATCTGGAGGTAGATAAGCCAATGCAGGTAAGAAGGCTCCATGCTGTGATGCAGGTCTCCAGGCTCCTATTGTTCTGCTCCATCACTCTGTTTAGTGTTTCTATTTTCAAGTTCACTTCATGATCCAAGACTGTTGTGGGAATTCTAAAATAGCATTACATGACAAGGAAAGATGGAAGACAGCAGAAAAAGGTCCCTTTATCCCAGCCAATTTTAGATCCAAATGATACAACTTACTGAAAATTATATATAATACTTCCTTTTACATCTCACTGGCAATAACTAAGACACAGGCCATACCTAACTGTAAAGCAGATGGGAAAATACAGTTATTTATTCTGTGTAGCAACACGTTCAAATATTTTTTAAAATCCTGATACTAAGATGGAAGAGAATAGATAGCAAAGTAAGAAAATGGTTGTCTTTGCTTTTCCGTGTTAACAAAGAGATGCTTTCTCACTAAAAGCTATGAACAGTAAAGTAGAAAAATGAGATAAAATGATACTTATATTCCCATTTTCCCCAATATAAGCATTTTTCTTTCTTTTTGTAAAATTTTTACTTTCATATTTTGTGGGTTCATAGGGGGTATATGTATTTATGGGGCAAATGAGATATTTTGATATAGTCATGCAATGTGTAATAATCATATCAGGGTAAATGTGGCATTTATCACCTCAAGCATTTATCTTTTGTGTTACAAACAATCTAATTATACTCTCTTAGTTGTTTTGAATTGCACAATTAAATTATTATCACTGACTGTTGTGCTGTCAAATACTAGATCTTATTAATTCTATATAACTATTTTGTAAACATTAACCTTCCCCATTTTTCCTCTAAACTCCAACTACCTTTTGCAGCCTCTGGTAATCACCGTTCTCTCTCTATCTCCATGAGTTCAATTGTTTTAATTTTCAGTTCCCCCAAAATCAGTAAGAACATGTGAAGTTTGTCGTTTTGTGTCTGGTTTATTTAAGTTAACATAATGGCCAGAAGTTCCATCCATGTTGTTGTAAATGACAGTATCTAATACATTTCATGGATGAAAAGTACACCATTGTGTATATGTGCCACATTTTCTTTATCCATTCATCTGTTGATGGACACTTATATTGCTTCCAAATCTTGGCTATTGTGCACAGTGCTACAGTGAACGTGGGGGTGCAGATATCTCTTCAATACACTGATTTCTGTTTTTGTGGGGGTATATACCCAGCAGTGGGATTGCTGGATTGTATGATTGCTCTTTTTAGTTTTTTGAGGAACCTCAAAACTATTCTGAATAGTACTTGTACTAATTTACATTCTCATCAAGAGTGTAGAAGGGTTTCCTTTTCTCTATATCCTTGCCAGCATTTATTATTGCCTGACTTTTGAATAAAAGCCATTATAACTGTAGTGAGATGATATCACATTGTAATTTTGATTTGTATTTCTTGGATAATCGATGTTGAGCACTTTCTCATATACCTGTTTGCCATTTATAGGTCCTATTTTGAGAAATATTTATTCAGATCTTGGAGAAAGGACAATATCTTCAATAAATGGTGCTGGGAAAATGATATCCATATGCAGAAGAATGAAACTAGATGCTTATGTCTTGCCATATACAAAATAAAATCAAAATGGATTAAAGACTTAAATCTAAGACCTCAGACTGAAACTACAGAAAGGGAACATTGGGGAAATTCCCCAGGACATTGTTCTGGGCAAAGATATCTTGAATAATACAGGAAACCAAAGCAAAAATGGACAAGAACAGGCAATCAAAAAAAAATGGACAAGTAGAGTCACATCAAATTAAAAGACTTCTTTCAATAATCAATCAAATTGAAGAGACAACCCACAGAATGGGAGAAAATATTTGCAAACTATCCATCTGACAAGGGATTGATCACCAAAATATGTAAAGAGCTCAAACAACTCTAGAGGAAAAAATTTAACTTATGGGTTAAAGATGGGTAAAAGATCTGAACAGACATTTCTGAAAAGAAGACATACAAATAGCAAACAGGTATAGGAAAAGGTGCTCAACATCACTGATCATCAGATAAATGAAAATCAAAACTATAATGAGATATCATCTCACCCCAGTTAAAATGACTTTTATCCAAAACATGAGCAATAGCAAATGTTAACAAGGATGTTTAGAAAAGAGAATCCTAAGATACTGTTAGTGGGAATGTAAATTAGTACAACCATTACGGAAAACAGTTTAGAAGCTCCTTAATAAACTATAAATAGAGTTACCATACGATTCAGCAATCCCACTGTTAGGCATACACCCCCCCCAAAAAATCAGGATATTGAAGAGGTATCTGCACTCCCATGTTCATTGCAGCACTATTCTGAAGATAAGCATTTTGTGACATTACTATGTATTTTCTTCCCTTGCTTTCCTCAATACGAAGCTTGTGAGTTATTTCTTTTTATACTTAATATGAGGAGATGCTCTGGACTTGCAAACAATGAGAACAACAACAACAACAAAAAAAACCGTGCAGTAAAGACAGGAAAGCTAGACTTATTTTGAGTATTTTTATGAAAACAAAGATGGCTAATTAAGTCCTAGAATAAAGGACCTTGAAAGTAAACAGGATTGTTTCTTGCAGTTAGCAGGGTGTTTTAGGATCTTTGTAACAATATACACATTATGATATATCTCAGGAATTTCATTTGGATGATTAGAATATTCTACAAAATAAGAAGACTAAAATAAAGTTTTATGACTGACTAGTGTTGACTATCCAGTCACAGGATAACGACATCCTAGAGAATAGTGGGTAAAGTGAAATGGAAGGAAAGGATGAAACAAGTTGGAAATGATGAGATGTATGTAAGCTGAATACATTATTTACTATAAGATTTGTTTTGCTTATTTGAGGATATGAATAAAATAAAATGATAAGTAGTAGAGATAAGAGAAATAAGCTATAAATAATATTTGAGGAGATTTGAGGTCCATATAGATGAGAGTCAGGAACCCCACTAGAGATGATTATGCACTGAAGCCATGTTTGCTTGCTTGAGTGGTTTTTTGTTTGTTTGTTTTTGCTCTCAGCTTCAACTTTATTGTTGCTTCAATACTCTTTGTTTATGAAAGGACTAGTTCCATGATGAAGACCACTTGAAAAGTGACTGCAGCAATTGTGGTAGTAAGACAACTGGTGTCAGTTGCTGGTAGGATCCAGGGTGAGAAACCGAGTTAGGAGGTATATTATTTTATCTATGAAGAATACTAGCTTCGTTTTTTGTAATGTTCTTCATATTCCTATCATTTCCCATGAGTAATGTGAATGAATTTTTCTTCTCTTGCCAAATGCCAAATGGTGTCTTATGTGGAATTAAAAATAATTGATTAAATTACACTCAAAATGTATTGCCCATCTTCTAACTCAGAAGTCTTCTTAGGTTTTCTTTTTTGTCTCTCTAACAATGGATAGATAAAAAAATACTAAAGTTTTGTTTTTGTTTTTGAAACAGAATCTCATTCTGTTGCCCAGGCTGGAGTGCAGTGACACAATCTCAGCTCACTTCAACCTGCACTTCTGGGGTTCAAGCCATTCTTGTGCCTCAACCTCCCAAGCTGGGATTATAGGCATGCACCATTACCCCCAGCTAAAATTTGTATTTTTAGTAGAGACTGTGTTTCTCCATGTTGCCCATGCTGATCTCAAACTCCTGACCTCAGGTAATCTGCCCATCTCAGTTTCCAAAAATCATGGGGTTACAGGCATGAGCAAACGTGCTTAACCACAAATGCTGAAGTTTTTCCTGTCCTTGTTAAAACTCCAGAACTCAAATTCACCCTGAAATCAGAATTTGAGTCCAAGTTTCCCAAAACGTCAAGAAACAGCTGCCATAGATCTGGTCTTCTCCAATACTACTGGGGATGATGGACCACAGTATGATTATTTCATGATTAGAGATGTAACTCTTTTAAAGTTGTATATTCTAGAAGTCTGAAAAAACTGAGTTTGAGTCCCAATTTTCAAATAGAAGATTATATTGCTGTCTATCACATGTGGCTTTGGGAAGAATTAAAAACATACATAAAACTTCTAACTTGGATTACCAAACTAAGATATTGTATAGGTTCAACCAGTAATTCCTAGTAACTATTAAGGGCCAAGTTAAGTACCTTATAGTTATGATATGTGAATTATAGAATAACCTGAAAAAATAGTCTATGAAAACTTCACTCTATAAATCAGAAACTAATGCATAATGTGGCAAAGTAAAATTTCATTAGTAACATAGTTAAAGGCGTGGGGGGAGGGAAACTGAGAGGCTAATTCAGATTCAAAGAAACTCAAAGTCAGTGCTCATTGCAATATGAAAATTACAGTAAACCTGGAATCTACTATCATTAACCTCTAATTTAGCTATAACAATAAGTTCTTAACTTTAAGTAATTGCTTAACATGTCCAGAAAAAAGTGATTAATAACACTTTATTATTATCATGTCTATTTTTGGCAAACTAACAGATATGTCAGAGTTAATAAGTACTTATTAAGCACCTAATATATATTTTAGGTTCTGTATCAGTTTAGAAACATAGTAATATGACAAAATTTCCAAATTTCTAAAATTTTTCAAATTTAAAAGTATACTGAATTCAAATATTAGTAGCATTACAGCAAAAAATGGTATTCTAATTTAAGATTTCTGGGATTATAAATTGGCAAATTAACTTTGGATGGTAATTAGTTGTTATTTACTATGATGAAAAACATTGAATATCTGATTCTTCTTCAGCTTTATCACCCAGATAGCTTTCAAATCTGGAAGGAGATATACATAAAGATATTCATTGCAATATTGTTTACAATAGAAAAAATATGGTAAAAGTCTAAAGTTCAATAGAAGGGTAAAGGGTAGTCATGGGATATTAATGCTCTGGAATAGTTTAGAGCAGTTATAAAGATGAGGAAGATTTATACAGAAAGAATGCTGAGATATTATTGAGATAAGAAAGTCTCAGATAAAGTGTTGTGTCAACATTTGTTTGAAAAACAAACATAGTGTTGTATTTTTAACTTCCCCTGTTTGCAAAAGACAAAACTACCTGCATAGAGAGGTTAAATAAATGTCCAAGGGTCATACAGATACTTGAATTCAAACTTAGATCTATCTGATAGATATAGACAATACTTCACTAAAAAGAATCAGAGTTATTAGAAATGCAAAGACTATCAGAGATTGTTTAGTTCAGTGGCTTGTTCCCTGTATACCCAAGGGCCTAAGAAGGCATTCCTTTGGTTTTTGCCCTTTCTCTCACCACCTCTTTCTACTTTAACCAGATAAGCTGCAAATTTTTATTGCTTTTTACTTAAGAGTTTGATGAAAAAATTGTTTCAAGTCTTCTATTGCTAAATGAAATCCTGTACTTCAAATTAAAAATAAGGGTCTTGAAGCCCAGACAGTGAAACTAGGTTGCCCATACTCACAAAACGGAGAACTGGAAATCAGGATTTTTGTCCTCCAAAGCCAGGGTGACTTCTAGTATACCCTGCTGTCTCTATACATTCTTAGATCTAAACCTAGGTGCCTCTGTGAACAATAAGAAAAAAGTCACTACTAGAAAAACAATGACATGAAGGGAATTATCTTAGGGTGTCATCAGGTACCAAACAAGGGGATGTTGGGCCTAAAAAGGGGAAGCTGAAATGGCAAATGGATAAGAAAGGGTGAGGAGACTTTCTTCAAAACATTTTTGCTTTCAACATCCATTTTCAGAGGTTCTGTTTTTCTCCTGGAGCAGGAATAAATTTTCAAAGGGGACTAATTGCACTCTCTTAGGGGGAAAAAAAGTAAGTGCTTTGCAGTTTAATTGAATGAGGATAGATTAGTTTCCGCCGATGGTTTATTTGTCTTCTTTTAGTAATGGAGACTCACCGAAAATGAGCAGCCAATGAGCAGAGGAAACTGGCTCTTAGACCCCAAGCTGATGGGTGCTTGGAATGTAAACAATGGTCTCATGTCCTCTGTTGCAATTTCAGGGCATAGCTGTTTTCTTTCATTTACACCCCATCATTAATTATTGTAGCCTTTGCTGACCATCAATAAGTTCCAAATTCAGAAATACTTTACTACAGTGTTATATGAAAATCCTGGACTAGAAAACAGGACACTTGCTTTAAATATGTGGGAAAATCCTATTCACCCCACAGCATCTCCATTTTGTTATTTACAATGAGTTCACAAAAAAGTTATTCACAGAATATTTATTGATTAGTATTTATGAGATATCACTGCTTTCTCTCTTGAGATACTTCTTTCCAGGTGAAAGATCAGGAAATGTACCTACTGGCTTCTCTCTGCCTCTTGACATACTGACCTTCTAGGACAGCAGAGTGATCTTATCTGATACCAGAAGAATAAACTGATCAGTCTCAGTATAGCGCTTTCTTTTTTCATTGTAAGTCATGAATTCTCATATGATCCTCCAGCAGTATTTTTTTCTGCGTCAGGCCTCACCCAGCTGATATTGCCTGAGACAGGGAGAGAGAGTCAGCCTAATTCTTGTGTTAGTTAGTTGACCTATATGTTTCTCACACTGTCCTATAGCCAGTAATGTAGATAATACTTTGACCTTCATCTGCCACTCCTTTTTTCTCCCTTTTCTCCTTCTTTGTTACTGGAACACTTGTGGAGGAGATGTAAAGATGTGGCTCCTCCAAGACTTTGTCACCACCAATTTGTCAGTGCTTATAGATTTGGGGATGCTATGGAGCTACTGACAGACAAGAACTTTTCAAATAGAGCTTTCCATCTTGTGGAAGAGACAAACAACAAAAACAATATACAAATCTATAGGATGACTGTTGCAAGATAATGTTAGAGACAGAATCTTTGACTGGACTTCAGATTGAAGAGTAATGGGCATTTGAGCTGGTGTCTGAATAGGGAGAAATAATCAGATCAGTGAAATTTTGGGGAAAGAACATTTCAGGCAATGAAAAGAGCAAGTGAAAAATAATTTGGCATGTCAAGGACCAGAAAAAGAAAGCCTACTATGACTGACAAAAGTGATGGGTGGGAGAAAATGTAGGGAAACTGAAACCAAGTGGCAGGCAAAACATTCAAATGAAAGATAAATTGTTTGAGAAAATATTAGAGGCATGATCCTTTTTTTTTTGGTGCGCAAAGAAAGGGAGGGAGGTAGAGAGATAGAAAGATAGACCAATGGACAGGCATTCAGATCTTTCCTTAAAACACTTTTGGAAAGTTTAGAAGAACAATGAGTTTGATTACTGAAAGAATAATATCTATCTTTTTAGTTTTGTTTTACTATTTTTTATGCTCAACATCAATTCTTCTTTCCACATTTTAATATTTTCATATGATCAGGCATAAATATAAGCAGCATGTCTCTATCATTTTGTCACCTCACTGTGTCACTGTGTAATACACACACACACACACACACACACACATTCAAAGAGAGAGAGAAAGTGAGAGAGAGAAGCTAAAGGAGAGAGAGAACATGAGGATCTCTGAGGGTTGGAAAGAGATGGCCAACTGATAGCTGGAAGTCACAACCATGTCTGGATTGTTGTAGATACATCTCTGTCTTCAATCAGGGATTTGAACAAGTCCTCCTGACCTTAATATTTTTATGAAGTAAAAATCAGAAGAATCCCTGTGATATGACTTGGCTGTTTCTCCACCCAATCTCATTTTGAATTATCATGTGTTATGGAAGAAACCCAGTAAGAGATAATTGAATCGTGGGGGCAGATCTTCCCCATGCTGTTCTGGTGATAGTAAGTCTCATGAATCTGATGGTTATAAGGGGTAGTTTTCCTGCACAAGCTCTCTTTGCCTGCCACCATCCACATAACATGTGACTTGCTCCTCCTTGCCTTCTGCCGTGATTGTGAGGCCTCCCCAGCCATGTGGAACTGTAAGTCCATTAAACCTCTTTGTTTTATAAATTGCCCAGTCTTGGGTATGTCTTTATCAGCAGCATGGAAATGGACTAATACAGTAAATTGGTACCAGTAGAGAGGGGTGCTGCTGAAAAGATACCCAAAAATGTGGAAGCGACTTTGAAACTAGGTAACAGGCTGGGGTTCTTCTTCCACTTTATTTCACAATTTGGGAGTTATAATAACAGTGCAGCAAAGATAGTGGAGGACAAATAGAAATGATCAAGAACAAGATTAATGTATGCAGTTCACTTATCCAACAAATAGCACAATGCTCCTGTGAGTTTATTCATTCTCGGAACAGTAGGTTGAGAAAGGTGGAGTAAACATACTTAATTCTGCAGTGTTGACATTGAGTGGGAGCCAGAGCCTTTAGTTATCAGAAATAGCAGGGCGTATATGGATGGCATGAGAAATGTTTTTCTGTAGCCCACAGAATTGTGTTTTGTTTTTTAATAAATTAGATTTTCAGATTCAAATTTGAGGAAATTTCACACAATCATCAGTCAGCCTCTTTTTAAAAAATGAGAAGATCTGGCATACACAGCCTGAATTGTTGCCATGATAACAATTATTTGGCACAGAGTAGAAGCTGTGTCCCCTTTGGAGAAGATATGTGCACTTGTGATTTTGTTCATCACTACCCTGCTTATTCCATGAATTTATATTATCTTTCTTTCTCTTACAGGAAATGGAATTTATGACTCATAACTTAAGAGAATGCTGGATGATTTCATTAAATTGGTAAGGTAATTACATTAGATAGACATGGCTATGTTTATTTGCCCCTCACTCTATTTGCCCTGTAGCCATTCACAAAGCTCAGATATGCTCCAATTTCCTCATGTGTAATGTGGAGATTATAATATTTACCTAGGTAGTTTAAAGTATTGAAAGCTCACTGGAAAGCAATTTAGAGTTTAATTACTAAGTAGCTGTTGTTGACTATTTGACTGAAATTATAGGAATAGTGCTAGGGTTTCTATGGTAACAACTGGTAATCTGGAGTCAAACCTGCCTTTATCAGCATAATGGCCATCTGTTTTGGAAGATTCCAGGCATCTATAAAATCTTCTTTTGATACAATTTTGATTTTTTCATTGGAAAAAAAACCTTTCCTTCATAAGAATTCACTTGATTTATTTGTGGTAGTGCTGAATTCATCTCTAGCATTAGGAGTATCAGATTTGACCAGTGTAAGGCATTGTAACCCTCTCTCATTTCCTTCCCTCATACACCCACTGTGCTTAGTTCAGGCATGGTCATATAGGTACACAAGCCAGAACTAATAATGCAGATGACGTACTCATGGAATTTTTGTTGAGATGACTAAAAAAATCATTTGTCTCTGATTCCTGTTTGTCCTTGAAGTAGTGAGGATGTAACTTTGGACTGCCAGGGGCCACCTCATAAAGAAAGCCTGAAAGAAAGTGCATCTAACACAAGTCAGGCAAAGCCAGCTGAAAGATGTACAGGTAAGAAGAAAAGAGGGAGAAACTCATGATATTGTTTGAACATGGATTAAGCTGTTTCTGAATTTAGTGCTTGCCCTGCACATTTCTGTATCACCCTCCTCCGCCACTTCCCACTTTGCTTGATGAATATATTTAAAATTTGTTTCTGCTAATTATATTGATTGCAGATTAATCCTCATCTATACTGATGTCCGTCTATCTATTTATCTACCTATGTCTATCTATCTATCTATCTATCTATCTATCTATCTATCTATCTATCTATCATCTATCCATCCATCCATCCACCCATTTATCTGTCCATATATCTTCAGGCTTCAAGTTTAGTCATTTCAACATTATTGTCTACTAAATGGGTCACTTGAAAAACCCACATTTTATTTATTTCTGAATATGTTTTCTTTCCCCAAAATAAGATGTCAAAATTTTCCTATAATTTTAGTATTCATCTGAACTATCAGAGGAAGGAAGAATTCATAAGTGTTAAACAGTCTAGGTTATTCTAGCAAATTTCAGTGCCTTTCATTCAGAGAATAACACAAAATGACACAAGTCTTTAAGACATCTCAGTCTTCACCACCTCAACCTCAGTAAACTTCATCACAAGTCAGCCCATTTTCTGAACACTTGAGAAAATTTCAGTATGAGCTCTGTGTTAGATGATATGGAATTATTATTAATATGTTAGACTTAGTAACAGAATATTGAGTAGAAAATGATTTTTATTCTTAAGCAATGCACACTGAAGCATTTAGAGGTGAAGCGTCATGATGTCTGTCAATTATTTTCAAGTTTGTTTGTTTAAAGTACATATATATGTACTGATATTAGTACAAAAATTTTGTTTTGGAAAATGATTCTTCTACCACAATAAATGCTTACATTCAATTCTTCAGTTCCAGAGGGCATGGAAAAGACCTGATGATATACCAGCATCTCCTTGTCCACAGTGATTAGTTCAGGATTGGCATGAGACTTAAGATCAATGATATACATTTTGACTTTTTCTTGCTATATTTTGAGTCTGTGAGTCAAGAGAGGACAACAATTTTGCTAGTTTACAATGAGGACCTCCATGAAAATGAAGTTAGCGAAGAAGAAAATGGAATGGAGGAATAGAAAGAAACTGATAGCTGATGAAATTGTTTCAACCCAGGAACCAGCCAAGTCTAAAATTTGCCCTAAGTCTAATTTATACAAGCTAATACTGTGATGTTTCTGATTCATCTAATTCGAGTTGATGTCACTTGCAGCTGGAGGACTTCTTGCCAATACACTACAACATCAACACTTTTGCTATGATATTTAGCCTTTAAGTTGATAGTCCATTATGTTGTATACGAATGACTTGTAGGAATTAGTCTTCTTTAATTCAGCCAAAATACAAATGTTTTAAGAACATAGATCATCCATGCCTTGTACTCCTAAAATGTTACCCACTGGTTCTTTATATATTATACAGTAGATACTATATAGATGACGGTTGCTAATAAATATTCGTATATTAGGGAATAAAATTACAGATGGTTGCACTTTGTTGAATTGCATTTGACGAATGAACTAGTGACACAAGAGGAGAAAGCTGCCCCCCACCCTTAACACACACAAATACCTGCTATTTGTACCAGTAGTATTCAGAAGTCCAATTTGTTTATATTGTCTTTTTGGTAATTACTAACATTCATAACAGATGCCTACGTGTAATAATAATACTAATAATAGCTAACAAATGTTAAGTGAACACTTTCTGCACACCAGGTACTTTGCTGGGTACTTTATGTGCATCATCTTATAACTACCTATGAGATAGTCAAATAACTACCTTTTAATCAAATAACTACCCTATGATGTATATAATGTGTTATTGTCCTCATTTTGCAGATGAGAAAACCTGAGGCTGATTGTAATTAAATGATTTTCTCAGTAATTTAGAGTGGTGATGTTGGGACTCAAACCCAGATCATACTCCACACTCCAAAAACTGTGTTTTGAAGCAAGTCCATGAATAATTTTACAATACACATAAATTCAACCACCAAAGATTTCATACTTTGTCAAATAAGATATGCATTTAAGTCAGACCATTCCAATTGTTCTCCCACTTTTGGCAAAAATCCATTTAATATTTTTTTGCCTAATCTAGTAACAGAGAAATACTAAAATTTAATTTTATTTATATATATTTTGTTATTTAAATACCTGAAAACTAAATCTTTCTGGTTTTGTATTCTGTTTTTGTAAGAATTAGAAAGACAGGGTTTTCTAAAACAGGGTCTTCGTGAAATTATTCAGAGTAACTGATCTTTGTTTCTTCCGAGGTCCACATAAGCTCTAAGTTTCTCATAGTTTATGAAATTATCTAACAGGAGAGTTCTTTATTTTTTTAATAAATTGGGAACATCCATGAGGGTGATAGATTGCTCATCTAGAAAGGACAAAGCAAAACAGCACTGACTTTTAATAAAAGAAAAAGAAGCATCAACAGTCCCAGCAAATTGATGTATTTATCTAAGAGATGACTTATGTTCACCAAATGCATTGAATGCTATTTCTTATGTGATATTTAAATTACGGCTCTATGATTGACTTTTGAAACATGAAACAAGTATTTTGTTTCATTTATTAACCACTAAGTTTACATTCTTTTTATGGGAATTCTAGTTTATTTTCAACTATAAGGCAGTATGTTTCAGCTTTTTGATATTAAAGAATGAATATATATAATGATTACACAGAAATTTAAAATATTTTGAAATATCTAAAAGGAAAAAAATTTTAAAGTAAAAATTAAAAAAAAATTAAATCCAGGAAAGTTTATTCTGAAATATTGTAAGAGTTAAATCTTGTTTTCCATCAACTTTCTAAAAGAACAATTGGTTCCTGAAGCAGAGAAATAAAAAGATGCCCTAAAACCCCTATGAATATTAAAAGGCAAAACTTGATTGTATGAAGTTATTTTTAGCCATGGTTTGAAATATCTGTAGCAATCAAGAAGATAGGAGATTTATGCTTCTACTTTTATCTCAGATGATACAAAAACCAAAGTCTAGCATTAAATTTTTAGTATTAATTGCAGTGTAATGTGTATTTATAAAGTTTCTTCTCTAAGAATTATCCATAATGAAAATAATTTCCAGAGCCCAATACAAAAGTAGAAAGTGAAAAATTATAGAAGAAAAGGATTTATAACCTGTTTAGCTTGTTATCATAAATTGACTTTCCTGTTTTAATATCAAAGCAGAGAATTTCTTGACAAAGTTTAGGCAGATTATGGATTCTTTATCTGTGTAATTAAACCAATTTCATAGTCTAAAGTTTGAATGACCAAGCTAGACTCTAGTACAATGTAAAGTGTTCAACATTTTTGTAAGGATAAAGGCCGTAGAAAATCTGATTAAAGGAGGTTTTTAAACACTGATTTTAAAAGTTTATAGGGCATGAAGCAAATGCCAAAAGAAAATGAGTCTTCTGAGTGTAAGCCTTGGACAAAAGGATTATGACTTATATGTCATCTGTATTTTTGATTTGGGTGGATGTTTATGAACATGAAAGAGCAATATTATTTCTTTACAGGAATACGCATTACAAAGAGAGTCATGTTCTTTCAAAAGGCCTTGTGAATATTTTCATGAGATGACTAGGCCCCAGGTTCATTATCTCCTTTGTAAATATAAGAAAATCTAATTCAAAGCAGGACCAAAAAAACAGGAGGGTGTCAGAGATCCATGCTGAGAATATATGTATGAGAGCAGGTATAGAAATTGTCCAGAGACAAACATGAAAAATCAGTGACTCCAACCAGTGGTTCATATGAATCCTACAGGATTTAAATTCTGAAATTTTAGGTGCACATTTCTTGTATTTAAAATGGATATTTGAAACCTAATATATTTGCAACAAAGAGAGATAAAGAAATAGATTCAAAGCACTTGCTTTATAGATTTAATAGTTAAATTTCCTAATATCACAACATAGACTACAATTAACACATAAACATGTATGCGATTTTCAAAACCAAGTCTATTGAACTAGCTAATCAAAACTGCTAGTACTGAGCAATTCATATGCAAAATGCACTGTTTTAAGCAAGCAACATGCGTGAAGTAATATAATCATTATCTTCTGAAGTGGGCACTATTATTTCCCCAGTTTATAGATGTAGACACTAAGATTAATTGTACCAAACATTCAGTTCATAAGTAGCAGGAATGAGCTTTGAACTCAGACATGTTCCAGAGCCTGTATTCTTAACCATGATATTTCACTGCTTTGCTCATAAATGGGAAACATTTTTTAAAAATAATATCTCACAGGGTTGGTTCTACCTATCTGGTGTTTGCTAGGAACCAAAATGTCACAGTGACACTTATAGAATTTATGTAAATTTAGCATCTTTTTAAGATGACTATGAAAAGATCTGCCCTTAGAATACTCACTTTAAAATCAAAATTGAGGTGAGAAATAACAGACAGAATGTAGACATATACTAAAAATTTTCTGAATATATATACACATATATATATTCTATACATGTATATGTTTTTATGTGTACATTTCTTTTATTTAAAATGGATATTTGAAATCCTAATATATATGAAACAAAAAAAGATAAAGAAATAGATAAAAAGCACTTGCTTTGCAGAATTAATTAATGGTTAAATTCCATTATATATGGAATATATGGATGAATTTCAAAAGCATCGTATTAAGTGAAAGAAGCCGCATGCAAAAGACTACATGCTATATGACTCCATTTATATGAAGGAATAGAAAACTCAAGGCTATAGTAACAAATACGATCAATGGCTGCCAGGGGACTGACATAGGGGTGAGGACTGACTGAGAATGAACAGGAAGAGAATTTTCGGGGTGATGGTAGTGTTCCCTACGTTGAGTGTGATTCTCTCTCTTTCTGTATGTAATATATACACACACACACATACATTTATTGAAATATTTATGGGCCAGGCACAGTGGCTCATGCCTGTAATCCTGGTACTCTGGGAGGCTCAGGTAGGCAGATCCATTGAGCCCAGGAATTCATTTTCTGCAATTTTTATATTCTGGTTCCTTCGGATCACTTATTATATTCTATTCCTTTATTTTCTGAAATGTAGAAAATGAAAGAACATTTTGCATGAAAATCACCTTTTATATGATGAAGTAGCTTGTCAAATTGTCGTAAACTAAGAAATAAAAGTGTGTGAGTTTTCTTAAAAAGTAAATTTTAATGCTTTCCCTAGAGCTTCTGGGTATACTTCAAGTTTGGAGCAATTTTGCAACCCTAATCTGACATTACACTTGTTTTGCCTATTCCCTCACTTCACATCAGCTGATCTTAAGGTCACTGCGGCATAATTAAGGCTTATAAAATCTTTATCAAAAGAGAGATTATAAACAGCAAATTTCAGAGAACTTTGAGCCAGGTTTTAATGTTATTTATTGTATTGCATACTTAGGATACAGATCTCCTCATATGTAGTCTGGTCCAGGGAAGCTTTTATTATCTCCTATAGAGTTTTAATTTTACTGAAACTAAAGTAAAGAAATATTGTTAAAACTTCGTCAAGAAGACAGAAAGACCAGTTTCTTCAGTAAAAATAGTATATTTGCCTAACCAAAAGCTTACATTCACCATACTTTGAAAGCTTACTCTGATGTATAATTTAATTTCTGCTGTGAATGGCTTTTTGCTAATGCAATAAACATTTCATTTATTAACATCTAACAATTCATATGTTTACAGGGGTTTCGTTCATTTCTATTCTTTTTTTAATTGTCCTTTAGGTTCTGCGGTACATGTGCTGATCGTGCAGGATTGTTGGTTAGGTATATACTTGGCCAGGTGGTTTGCTTCTATGTAACAGTTGGGTGGCCTGGAAAAATAAAGGGTGCCCTAAACCTTAAAAGGTCAAACTTGATGGTAAGAAGTTATTTTTATCAATAAAAACAAAACAAAATGAGGGAAAAATTATGTATCTTAAAATGAGATAAATTAATATTTAAAATAAAAAATGTAACATATGATAAACCTAATAAAAAATGTATTATGAGTAGTTTCAACAAGTGAAACCATGATTCCATTGACTACCAAATGTTCAAGTAGTTTTATTAAAATGACCTATTAGAGCAGAATTAAAAGACTTAAATTTGTATAGTTATACATTATAGATAGGTATTATATGTATACATATCTTATACATATAATAAATAATATTATAAACATGATTAAGAATGTTGGGCCATTCAAATTAGAGGCTTTTAAATGTCTACATCAATAAAATGGAATCTTTTACTGATATTTATAAGTTTCTAAAGAGATGCACTCATTCACCATAAAGTGTTAATATGACATGTGGAAGTCACTGAAATAGTTAAGTGTACCTGTCATTTTCATCACCATTGGAATAAGATGTTGGTCATTTATTATTGAGGAAAATTTAAAAGATGTAAATACCGTGGATTTTTCCAGTCATTTTTCTCAGATTTTGTTCTTCCTTTTTAAGACTATCAATTTTATTTAATGTAGATAGCTTTTCTTTTTTAAAAAATTGGTATTTAATATAATTGAATAAAAATAATATGCCTTAATTATAAAAGGTTAGATTTTTATCAATGAGTTCATCTAGAAAATCCTATCCAGATCAAAACAAAGACTATTTCTAGCACAATGAAAGCCTTCCTTATGCCCTATCAAAATTAATATACCTCAACCATTGCTCCCAAAAGGCAACACAATTCTGAATTTTTAAATTAAATATTAACATTTCTTGATGAAAAATTTACATTAATGATATCATATAAATCTTTCATATCTGGCTAGTAATGGTCAATATTTTATCAATTTCCAAAAAGAAAATCTATTTGACTAATGATTATGATGTTATTGAATTATATATGAATGTGGTATATCTCTCCACTTATTTTGATTTCTTTAAAGTTTAAGAATAAAATTCAACATTTTAGATTAAATTTATTTCTACACATTTACTGTTTTGATATTACTATAATAAAGCATTTTAATATTTACTAATGTATAGAAATATATATTATTATCCAGGTAACTATTTGATATTTACTTAGTTCTAAAAGTTTTTCATTAGATGCCTTAGAACTTTTTTCAGACCGAATATGATCTGTGAATAAATGACAATTTTATTTCTTCTTTTCAAATCCTTTACATAGGCATTTTTTTCTTACATTATTGCTTTGGCTAGGACTTCATCATGTTGTATTCAGTAGAGACTGAGTACTGAACTCAGTAAAAATGTTCTCGTCAATGTGCCATTGCCTATGATGTTTACAATAGGCATTTAATAAATATTCTTTATTAGATAATTTTTGTTTCTTTATTCCTGGTTTTCTGAGTTGTGAGATACTATTTTTTCTATATGTATGGATTCGATTAGCAAATGTTTAATTTTGCACTCTTAGGTCCGTATTTATAAGAGAGATTAACATGTAATTATCTTTTTTTATAATGCTCTGGCCTTATGAAATAAGAAAACATATATACTTACTGTGTCCATTCTGTGAAATAATTTTTTAAAAGATGGTTTTATTTTTCTCTAAAACATTTGGAACAATTCAACAGTGAAACTATTTGTGCCTGGAGATCCCTTTCTAAAAATACTTTTGATTAAAGATTTATTTTGTTAATATTTATGGAACTGACAGAATTTTGTTTCTTCCAAGTTTAGTAAATTTTCTTTTTCAAAAAAAGTATGCATTTTAGTTAATAGTTAAATTTTGGGGATTTAAGGTGTTCATCATATGCTTTTATTATTTTTCTTATGTATAAGATTTATAGTGATACTACTCTTTTCATTCCAAATACTGGCATTTGTATTTTCTCTCTTTTTTCTTGATGAGCCTTCCTATATATGTAAATGTTTAATCTCTTCAAAGAAATTAAGATTGATTTTCTATAATGTGTTTTTGCTATTTAATTTTTTTGTTTTTATTCACATGTACACTGTTTATAAATTTATTTCTAATTTCCTGAAATTGATATTTAAATTATTAACCTTCGGAGTTAATTTTTTTCTAATTTGACAGATATAAGGCTCTACATTTTCATTAAATATGGTTTTCATTCTATTTCAAGATTTTTAATACATTAAATTTACATTGTAATTTAGTTTAAAATATTTTGTAATTTACTATGTGACTTCCTTAATGCTTGACTTACATAATTTGGTTTGTCTACTTCCCAATACTTTAAGGGAATTTTTTAGTTATCTTTCTGTTGCATATGTTTGCCTACATTTCTATATGGATAGAGAATATACTTTGTACAATTACCCATTATAATTACTTGGGGATTTTGAGAATTATTTATTGTCTAGCATATGGCATATTTTATCAAGTATTTTATAGGCACTGAAATAGTATTTATTCACATTGCGCTGGTATAGTACTCTATATTTGTCATATAAATAAAGTTTTTAAATCATGTTGTTTAGATAATCTATTCTTACTGCTTTTTTATGCCGCTTGATTTTTGTTTCCTTGTTTTTTAGTTGCTGAGAGAAGTGAGTTGATATCTCCTATTGTGATTGTATATTGATCTATCATTTTAGTTCTAATAAGTTTTACTTTATATATTTTGAAACTACAATTTAAGGTGCATAAACATTTTGTATTTTTACATTTCTCTGTTGAATTCACTCCCTTTTTAGTATGAAAATTTCCTTATGCTTTTAATATTAACTTGTTTTAATCTGTTTTTAATAATATTATAATAGTTAAGCAGCTTTCCAGTTTTCATACATTGAGAATGATATTCCACCATGCTCTCTCCTCTGCCTTCCAGCCTTTCAGAGTGCCACCATGGTAGACGTTTTTAAGGTTATATGTCTTTTTCTTTTCCACTATCTACTTTTAAAATTATCTTTCCTTTTAGATGTCAAGAATTTTAACATAACATAGCACAGGTGCTTTTTTTTTTTCTTTGTTTTGTTTTTTTTCACTTGAGATATTTAGAGACAAATTATGTGAGTTATACTCAGCAGTTTTAGAAAATATTTTGCCAGTAGCTCTTCAAATATTGTCTGGTCTCATGTTCTCTCTTCTCACTTTATGGGATTCCAACATAAATCATGAAATCTTATCCAGCCATAAAAAAGAACAAGATCATGTCCTTGACAGGGACATGTATGGAGCTGGAGGCCATAATTCTTAGCAACTAACACAAGAACAGAAAACCAAATGCCACGTATTCTCACTTAGAAGTGGGAGCTAAATGATGAGAACATACTGATATATAGAGGGGAACAACACACACTGGGACCTTACTGAGGGTGGGAGGAGGGAGAGGGTGGAAGGAGGGAGAGGATCAAGAAAAAGAATAATGGGTACTAGGCTTAATACCTGGGTGATGAAATAATCTGTACAACAAACCCTGATGCCACAAGTTTACCTACGTAACAAACCTCCACTTGTACTCCTGAACTTAAAATTAAAAAAAAAATTTAAAAGTATATGGGATCCATAATTATTTCAAAGTTTAAAAGTACACCAGATATTTTCACCACATTACAAAACACATTTAATATATTTCTTGTATTTCCCATTTTTATATTTTTCTCTGGGCCTCAGTTTGGATACTTTCTAGACAAACTTTCTAGTTTAACTTCCAGACAATTTGTTCTTTTTCTGCCATGTCCAAATAACTATTTAATTTCATGATAACTATTCTTTCTTTTTAGAATTTTCTTCTAACTCCTTTATAATAGTGGATATTTATCTATATATTTAACAGTTTTGGCTTCAAAAGCTGCTCACTCTCATGAAATGGAAAGTAAAAAATGTTTTATTTTATGCTTTCAGTTCTAAAAACCTAGTTATTCAGAAAATACTGAATACATTTTCTTTACATTCTAGCTAGAAATTGACATAATTCTATGCACAGATGGATAAAAGGTAAGCTTCTCTTACTGAATGAATGTGAGCTCCAGGGGATAGGAACATCTGTTTTACTTTTTATGGCTGTATTTTCAACACCAAGAACAGAGACTAACACAGACTATATCTCCTTTATTGAATGAATTAAGTAAATAAATTAGTGAATCAAGGTGGAGTTGAAGAAGCAAGTCATTTTTTTGTATCCTCTCACAACATAAAGTCTCACAATATATTAATTTATGGGAGCCACTAATCTTATACAAATAGCAACATCTGAGAAATAGTGTAATATATGAGTGATCGTCATTATAAAGTAATATTAATAAAACAATGTTTTCAAGATATATTTTAAGATAAAGGACATTACTGGAAATTAAAATGTCATTTAACAATGATAAAAAGAATCAATTCATCTAGAAGACATAAGGTTGGAGATACATATATGTGAAGAGATGAAAAATATATGATTTGAAAACCAAAAAAAAATCAGAGAAAAAAATAGAAAAATAGAGAATCACAGCTAGAGATTTTAATACAATTTCTTAGTATTTGATAAAATAAACATATAAAATTCCAAAACAATTGAAGGTTTGAAATCTACCATCAGTGACTTGTTCTAGTCCACATTTTAGAGCATGACATCCAACAACTGCTTGACAGGTGTTCTTTTCGAAAGCATGGGGTAATATTTATGAACGTAGACTACATAGTAGGCAATAAAAAAAGTCTAAATAATTTCAAAGGGTTAAAGTAGAGCATATTCTTTTCACAAAATAATATTAAATTAGAAATCAATAACAATTAGACATCTTTAAAAGTCTCCATATATTTAAATACCTTGCTTCTGAATAATCTATGGTCATGTGAAAAAATCACAAAGACCATTGATAATTGTTATTTATTTATTGAAGCTCCAGATATTACAGAGCCCTAGTATTGAACTGCTATCAGTGTGGAACTATGTGTGTATGTTTTCACGTTTTTACTATTAAGTAAATACTGCAACCTCATTGGGTATATATTGAAAAAAAAAAGAAAAGAAAAAATACAGGAAGAAAGATGTGAGAAAAAACTGAACATTGCAAAGTTCTTATTATTTTTTTAAAGATCCAGGGTGAAACATGAATAAGGGAAGTTGCTGTTTGACTATCACACATCCCGGCAGAAAGGGGTCAGTTCCAGCCACAGGACGTTTACCATTTAGAAAACTTTCTCTTTGTTTGTTTGTTTTTTGTTTTTTTTTTTTGAGATGGAGTCTCGCTCTGTCCAGGCTGGAGTGCAGCGGCTCGATCTCAGGCTCATTGCAACTCCTTCGCCTCCCAGGTTCAAGCAATTCTCCTACCTCAGCCTCCCGAGTAGGTAGGACTATTGGAATGTGGCACAATTCCGATGCCTGGCTAATTTTTTAATTTTTAGTAGAGATGGGGTTTCGCCATGTTAGCCAGGCTGGTCTCCAACGAACTCCTGACCTCAGGCGATCCACCTGGTCGGCCTCCCCAAGTGCTGGGATTACAGAGGTAAGCCACCATGCCCAGCCTTTTTAGGAACCTTTGATACAAACTTTTCACTTGCATGCTTTGACAGAGTACTGTGGAGAGTAAACCATACATATAGGTGGCTTTTCAGACTGTAACCTGTAATAAGCACTTCCTCATCATTCATCAACATAAAAATGTTCACAAAATGCATTGATATTAAATACCTTTTTTTTACTTTAATCTATATTATTGGAAACTTAAAAAGAGTGCCTTATGGGCTAAAGTTATATTTCACTGAGGTTAATATGTAATCATTTTCAAGATGGTATTATTTTTTCCCCTTCAACGAAATCAGTGGATTTCACTTCTGTCCCACCTGCTTCAGTAACCTGGCCATTGTTTTCTGATAGACTAAGTTTCTTTAAAGTACTACCTTTTTACAAGCCCCTTCCTGATTTCACTGAAAGTATTGGTGGTTACTTATCATATGTTTAATAAATGCTTTTCTCTCGTGTACTTTATTTCACTAAATACTAAATACATGTCTCTGTTACAAACATTGGATGAATTTTCACTTAATCCTCCCAATAATCTACATGATAGGTAGTATTATAGTATTGGCACTCTCATTTTCTCAGGAAGAAAGAGTGAATCACATAGAGATTAAATTACCTCTGAATTTCCAATGAACAATAAGTACCACAGGGAGGATTTCAAACCAGACAGACGTAGTTCAAAGGTGATGTTCTTGCTCAACCCATATGTAACGTCTATTCATCTGTAGTTAGAAAACATATAAAATTAGTTACACTAATTATAAAATACAAAATAAAAAGTATATACTTCCTCCTATCACACATGCCCATACACACTATCTCCAAACTCTCTGTGTATTTAACTTTCAGTCCTCTAAACCTTTAATCTTGCATATGTAGTTCAAAATACCTTCGTGGCTCACCGAAAGAATCTCTAGCAATATTTCCCTAAATGATGCCCTTGCTTTCAGTCTTGCTCACAGATAATCCACACAGCAACAAGAAAGGATCCTTTAAAATGTAAATTATATTATGTCATCCCAAGTTTAAGTATTTCAATGAGCTTTCCACTGCACTTAGTGTAAGATCTGACCTGGTTTTCCCTTCCAACAACATTCTATGCCGTTTTATCCCTCATTTACTATTGTCTTAGAATACCAGCCTCCTTTCTTTTCCTCAGTTTCCAAGATCCACCCCACCTCTTAACTTATTCCTGTTCTTTCCACCTGAAATATTCTCAAATTCAAACTGACGTACTGCTCTAATTCACAATCATATCCAAACTCACACATGATTTTCTGTCTCAGGTTTCTGATCTCAAATCAAATGTCTCTTCTAAGAAGACTTTATTGTTTTTCCCTATCACACTTCTCTTCGCCTTTCCTCTCTACAATTTTCTTATTTTATAATTATAAATGTACATGTTTATGCTATGTCTGCCTTCTACATTCATCCATACTTTTATTAAAACAAGTATCTATGTAGTAACATATTGGTAAATGTTTGTAAGTACTGGTAAATGTTTCACAATGGACCTTAAAATAAATTTTGATTTGTGGTGTGTATTAGTTCCTTCTTTCATTGCTATAAAGACATACCTGAGACTGGGTAATTTATAAATAAAAGAGATTTAATTGGTTCAGGGTCCTGTAGGCTGTACAGGAAGCATGATGTTGACATCTGTGCAGCTTCTGGGGAGGCCTTAGGAAACTTAGAATCATGACAGAAGGCCATGATGGAGAAGCTATGTGCATGTATTGCATGGCAGGAGCTGGAGCAAGGGAGAGATGAGGGAGGTGCCACACACTTTTAAACAACCAGATCTCACAATAACTCACTCACTAGAGCAGTACCAAGGGGAGCAAAGGGATGACGTTAAACCATTCATGAAGGTCCACCCCCAATATCCAATTACCTCTCACCAGGCTCCATATCCAACATTGCGAATTACAGTTGGACCTGTGATTTGGACAGGGACACAGATCCAAATTATATCATGGTGCTTGCCAATTTACATGCTATTAATACTGTCATCCTGGCTAAAATGAAGCTACTAACATGATGTCAGCTGCCTCACAAAATGTTTGAAAAGGTAGTAATCAATTTTCACAAGCCGATATTACCTGGCTTACCACTTGGCCCATGTCTATTCCATTCACCACAGTGTTAGCAGTACTTAGCATTAAGTATATTACCTTATATTTAATGGTGAAAGACTGAATGCATCTGCCCTCAGATTGGGAATATTTAGGGATGCCCACTTTCACCACTGCTATTCAACATAGTAGTAGAAGTTCTAGTCCGTGTATTCAGATCGTAAAATCAAAAGTGAACAGTCCCTATTTCCCAATGGCATATAATAACCCCAAGAATCTTAAAACAACAACAGAAAACCTTCTTAAAATCAAAAACTCAGTTCAGCAAGGTGGCAGGATACACAATTACTATAGAAAATCATGTACTAGCAAAGAATATGAGGACATATAGATTATATGTATAATACCACTTAAATTACTCAAAATGAAATAATTAGGTGTACATCTAACAAAACATGTAAAGGATTACATGCTGACAACTACAAAATGCTGATCAAAAGAATCACAGAAGATATAAATAAAAGGAAAGATTTTTCATGCTCATTATTTCAAAGATTCAACATAGCAAAGAAGCAAATGCTCCTTAAATTGATATATAGATTTATCACAGTTCCTTTCAACATCTCACCAAAATTTGTGTAGATATAGACAAGATTCTTCTAAAACCTATATGAAATAAAAAATGAACTGACATCACTGAAACATTTCCAAAATAAAAGAAAATCAGATGAATCAGTCTATCCCATTTCCAGACTTACTATATAGCTGGAGTAATCAAGACTATGTAATATTGTCAGAGAAGAACACATTGAATAAAACAACAAAAAATAGAACTCAGAAGTAGTTTCACACACATGCAACCAACTGAATGTTTTACGAAGTTGCAAAAGCAATTCAGTGAAACAATATGTTTTCAACAAATGGTGCCGAGCTAATTGTATATCCATAGGCAAGAAAGAAAAAATGAGGGCTGGGCAAGGTGGCTCATGCCTGTAATCCCAGCTCTTTGGGAGGCCAAGGCGGGTGGATCACCTAAGGTCAGAAGTTCGAGACCAGCCTGGCCAATATGGCCAAACCCTGTCTCTACTAAAAATAGAAAAATTAGCTGGGCCTGATGGTGTGCACCTGTAATCCCAGCTACTCTGGGGCCTGAGGCAGGAAAATTGCTTGAACCCAGGAGGAGGAGGTTGCAGTGAGCTGAATCCCACCACTGAACTCTAGCCTGGGAGACAAAAGCAAGACTCTATCTCAAAAAATAAAAATAAAAATAAAAATTTAAAAGATTGCACTGTAGAAAAACTTTCAGACATAGGGCTTAATTAGGTATATTTACACATGACACAGAAAACGTGATTTCTAAAAGAAGAAATCAATAAGTCAGAATTCATCAAAATTAAAACTTTTTGCTGTGCAAATAAATTTTAATCACAGGACAGGATAAAAAGAAAAATTACAGATTGAGAGAAGATATTTGCAAACCAGATGTCTGGCAGAGGATTAGGAACCAGAGTATATAAAGTACTCTTAAGGCTCAATACTTTAAAAAATCCAATTACAAAATGAGCAAAAAGACATGAAAAAGCATTTGAGTGAAGAAGATATATAGACGTCAAAAATGCGCATAAGATATTCAACATCAAGAGCCATTAAGATAATGCAAATTAAGACTACAAAGGGATATTACTGAAACATACAGAACAGCATAATGGAAATAGCAAATGCTGGATAGGTTACAAAGAGAACAGATACGACATACATTGCTGTGGGAATGTAAAATAGTACAGTCACTGTAGAAAATAATTTGGGAGTTTCTTATAAAAATAAACATACTTACCACAAAACCCAGCAATGGCACTCTCGGGCATATACCCTAGAAAAATAAAAACTAGGATAAATGCCCTAGAAGATACAAAGATGATTTAAAAAAAAAAACTTACATACACTCAAAATTCTGTAGAAGCCTATCATAACAGCTTTATTTCTAATAGTAAAAACCTGGAGATAACCAAAATGCCTAGCAATAGATGAATATTTAAGCAAACTGATGAATAATAAATTATTTAATAATTTATAACTTTGAATACTGTTGAGCAAGAACAAGAACAAACTTGATTCACACAAGTTGATAGATCTCAAGGGCATCATGCTGACAGAAAAAAAAAGACACTCTCAAAAGGTCAAACACTCTACGATTTCATTTACGTTACATTCTCAGAATAATAAAATTATGTAGAGGGAAGCCGATGAGCCATTGCCGTAGTTCAGGGATGGGGCAGGAGGAGGGCTTGAGTGTGTATAAAATGGTAGTGCCAGGGACATCTTTGGGGTGATGAAATATCTTTGTGTCTTGATTGTAGTCATGGCTACACAAATCACAAACGACAAAATAATAAAATACCGTATATACAAATTGTACCAATGTGAACTTCCTTATTTTTATACGATATGAGATGTATCATCCATTGGGTGAAACTGGGGGAAAGGTACGTAAGAATGTTCTGTGCTTTGCCTCAATTTTTTATGAATCTATAGTTACTTCAAAATAAAACGAGTTTAAAAACAATTTGAGTACATATAGTAAATGAAAAATGCTGAAACATTTAAAATGCAAGTTGAAAATATTTGAAGGCACAGAGTCATAGTATTATGACAAATATGATTTTCATAACTAAGAAATACTATGCTGTCTTTTAGCAAAGACTTTTTACCAAAAGCAGAAATGTTGCCTAAATTTGTCATATTTTTTAATCAAACATTCCCTGGGAATTTGAAATATGGGATTCTTTGCACTTGATAGTCATTCATCAATCGTTATACTTTACTAATTTAGGACATCAATTTATTCAAACAATATTTAGTGTTCCTAAAGGAAGCAAACTAGAGTTGCTTTTTTCAAAATCATAGTGGTTGCATCATATTTACATTTATAAGCAGTATTGTTGGGATTTGAATGCCGTTTTCTTTACAAATATACTTCAATTTAATAAATTCGAAAGGCCTACATTTTTCTCCCACTTGTTTGACTTTTTAATGAAACCTGGAGGTTCATGTTCATTGAAACTTTTAAGTCAATGAAACAATAATTCCCTCTTATCCATGGTTTCACCTTCCACAGTTTCAGATTCCCACAGTCACCTGTGGTCCAAAAATAAGTGAGTACGGTGCAATAAGATCTTTCCAGAGAGAGAAAAAAACCACATTTATATAACTTTTATCACATTATGTTATAATTGTTCTATTTAGTTGTTACTGTTGTTAATCTCTTGCTGTGCCTAATATATAGATTAAACTTTATCATAGGTATGTATGTATAAGAAAAAAAAACATAGTATATATAGAGTTTGACATTATTTGTCCTTTCAGGCACTCACTGGGGGCCTTAGACTGTATCCTCCATAAATAAGGGGACTATTGTACTTAAAGATCTTCGGTAACACAAACTTGTTAAATTTGAAATTAACACCACAAGATGTGTTTTAAGCTATTGTGCTATGGTTAATAGGTAGCATGAAATTTTGGTGAAAAAAAGATGAAAGAAAAAGACAAATTGTGTTATTATCAGACAAGGAAAACAAAACCTAATTAAAGTTAAAATCTATTGTACCAGAAAGTAGTTTAATTAATACTCACTTATCTCCTGTCTTGTTTTTAGCTCCAAGTAAATTTCCAATGATATGGAGCAAATTTTTTAATGCACCATTTTTCTAGCTCAGTAATTCTTCCATGTGTGCTTACATTTATCATATACTTTGATCAAACCTTCTCTGGGAATTTGAAACATGGGCTTCTTTGTACT
This sequence comes from Cacajao melanocephalus, assembly GCA_963573385.1. NCBI lineage: Eukaryota > Metazoa > Chordata > Mammalia > Primates > Pitheciidae > Cacajao > Cacajao melanocephalus. The sequence continues at coordinate 36,055 of CAUYLG010011658.1, read as the reverse complement.
TGATAGTCATCGATGAGTCTTTACACTTTACTAACTTAGTACATTTTTAGTTTCTTAAAACAATATTTAGTGTGCCTACCAGGCACTGGGGCCAAAATTAGTAAATAAGAAAGATGTTGCTCCTGCACTTACGGGGCTTACAGTCTAATGGGAAAAGAGGGAGAGATAAAAAGACAGTTGCGATGCAGTGTGACAGGATGAGGATAGGAAAATATAGCATATCACAGGATCACATAGAAAGCTACATAAAAGTTGGCAGCAGAGGAAGAAATGAAGTGATACTTGGGCTAATATAAAATGATGAGTAAAGTTTTCCATCTGGAAGCAATTGCAGAAAGTATTTCATGCTGATAGACCATAGATGATAGTCCAGAGTAAAAAGACTATCCATGGCGATTTGTTGTAGTGTTCTAAAGAGAGCAAAGGGTAATTCACTAAGTTCCCAATTTCACAATTGCCTTGATCAGCTACACAGTGAAGTGTAGTATCATTAATAGGCAGTGTTTATTTTAGTAGAGGATATTAGATATGTTGTTTGATTTTCTGATTTTTTTTCTCTTTTGTTCTGTGGCAACTTTAATTTCTTTTTAATAGAGATGGGGTTTGGCCATGTTGGCCATTCTGATCTGGAACTCCTGGACTCAAGCAATCCACCCACCTCAGCCTCCCAAACCCTGTGATTACTGGTGTCAGCCGCTGTGCCCAGCCCTAGGAAACTTTAAAATTTCTACTATCTGTTTTATTCATTCCCTTTACCTCCTAGTTTCCAAGATATGCCTGGTCCTCCTTCAGAAGCGGTCCTCCTTCAAGACTGTCACTTCTTGTTCTGAACAATTTCAAATCTCTGTCAATTTCCCCGCGGCCAGTGTTCCGATCCCCCAGGTTTTGGACGAGCTATTGTCTTGGCTTAGGTGAGATTTTTCTTAGAGAGGTTGCTTTCACCTGTGTTCACTATAGCTGGGTTCCTATTCAGTGTGGGCTCCAGAATGGGTTGGCATGGCTTGGGCATGGCTTGGGCACTTAACTTCACACATAAATTAAGAGCAGATAAAATTGTAGATAATGATTATTTAGCCCTCTAATTCATTCAGATACTTTTGAGTTTCTCTTTTTGAAAAGAAGAGCCATCTTGAAATACTTTCTAAAATAAATTTATTTAAGGAAATAAAAGAAGGGTTAATTACAAGAGCAGTAGCACCCCGTGTCCTTTAATTATCCTGTATGCATGGATTTGTGAGTTTTGCTTGGATGTTCTCCTTATGAAACTGTATGGTTATTAGAAAAGAGACTTTAAATGAAGTAGTTGCCATTATTCTGTGAACCTAGAAACCAACATTTACAAATTTTGAAACTTCACTTAAAAAATCTAAAAATCTGCTCATAGGCAACCTGGGATATCAAAAAACAAGGCAATATCACTGGACAAAATAGAATTAGATATCTCTTAGTACCAAAAATGAAAGCAGTAGAAATTAGGTACTTTTCCCCAATTTCTCCTTTTGTTTTCTTATTTTATTATCAGAGTATGAAAGAATGACACGGTGTGAGAGGTCTGGGAAAAAAAAATCTTTGTAAACATTTTTGAATAATAAATATTGCTATTTGATAGAAGACAGATTTCTCTTTTTACTAGCTTTGTGACCTTGGAAAGTTACTTAACTTTCTGAGTTTTAGGTACCTCTCAAATTACTTAGAAATAAGTAAGTTACAGCAAATTCTTAGAACAATTCCAGTACATGAGTTTAAAATATGGTATTATGGCATTGTATGAAAGTCAGAACTAAATTTGAAAATATATTTGCATACAATTATTGTAAGTTGTCCCCTGCTTAGCTTGCTTCATAGATTTCTCCTGCTTCTTTTTAAACTGATTTTCCAACACCATCTCTAAGTGTTCTTGAAAAGTAGATTTAGTACTTTGTTGAGTCGAATGTGCTTGAAGAAGCCCTCTTAGCATGTTTCAGTGGAACCAAAGAAGTGTGTAGACTCTGAGATACACACACACACACACACACACACTTTGCTGCTACATGGAGAGAAATGACAGAAAATGTGTGTGTTCTGGGTTTTAAAATTCCGTATGTTTTGCAGCACTGTGAAAATGAGTAGCTTCTAATGCTTGCCAAGTTAAACCCAGCTAGGCCAAATATTGTTAGAGCTCCTCCTAATGGAAGTAACTGATGAAGAAGGGACGCATTTGCTGGCATCTTCTTCCTATCTGAGTGGTATATAGTAGAAACTTACTCTACCTATTTGCAGTTAGTACAATGGTTCAGAGCAAGATAAACATTTCTTTTGTAACATTACAGAAAACAGTTCCAGCTCTCATGATGAGGAAAATTGCCCTGTCATTTCTCTGGATGTAAGAACACAAATACTTTCTGTAGAAAGAGAGCTGACACAATTGAATACCATGTAAGATAATCCTTGACATTTTTCTCAACTGTCTAAATCATCACACAGCAATTGATGCATAAACTTCGTTTGCAAAGTCAAAAAAGGAAACAAAAATATGCCTGAATTCAAAAAGCATTCAAATCTCACTTACGCCATGTGTAACTGTCCTGTTAAATTCAACATGGGGCTTATAATAAAATTTTGAGGTTTCTTGTCCTACTTCATCTCTAATGTAGCACACGTATCTCTACTTTTTCTATAAGAAGGGCAAACATAATCTTAAATTGATGAACTATTTCCTTTCCAGACAAGTAACGAGACATAATTTACAGTGAATGAAATAGCATATCTAGATTTCCATCTTTGTAGATAATGATTATTTAGCCCTCTAATTCATTCAGATACTTTTGAGTTTCTCTTTTTGAAAAGAAGAGCCATCTTGAAATACTTTCTAAAATAAATTTATTTAAGGAAATAAAAGAAGGGTTAATTACAATTCTCTAAAATGTTCTTAAATGGCTACTCCTGTCAAATGAGTGCAAAATGACATTTTAAAAAGGTGACAATCACTTATAAATGAAGACAACAGTAGTATTTTACCCAGAATATCACGTTAACTGCTGTTTTCTTTTTTATGTGTAAGGGGAAAGTGTTGGCTTCAGTGTAGAAGCCCAAAGAACACTATAGGAGCAAGGACTTTATCTAGAAAATTCTATTGAGTAGTGTGTAATGCTAATGTATGCATGTAGCCATACTTCACCTTGGAAAGGACTTATCTGATAGCTTCTGATTGAGAATGAGGTTTTCTTCTAAAGGGAAAAACAACTATGCATACAAAAGAGGAGACACTCAATTCATTCTCCCATTAGCCAAGAATTATATCATTAACTGGTAATAACTCCTGCTTCTGGACATAAGAAAGGTCAAATTACTGACACCAAGTTTTTAAATGCCTATTTCTTAAGCTGAAAGAGGGATAATTTTATTTTTAAAATGTCAATGGATTTAGCTCTATATAATCTATTTTTTAAAGAAGAATAAATACTATTTAAAGATTAACCGATATCAACCAATAAAATATATGACTATTGCTAACTGAATTAAGTACAATTGAATATTAGGTAAAGTGACCATTTGAATTTTAGATTTATAAAATAGTGGAAATATAGCTGTTCCTTCAGGGCAGGTGCTATATTTTTATTGTTCTGTGTATTGCTAGTGTCCAACATACACCTGACACATAATCAGTGTTACATAAAGACGTTCAATGGGTGGGTATATGGATGAGTAGATTCAAGTCAGATGTGTTCTATTTCTTTTCTTTTTTTTCCTTTTTCTTTTCTTTTTTGAGTCGTAGTCTCACTCTGTCGCCCAGGCTGGAGTGCAGTGGCGCAATCTCAGCTCACTGCAACTTCTGCCTCCTGGGTTCAAGCCACCACACCCAGCTAACTTTTGTATTTTTTAGTAGAGATGGGGTTTCACCATATTGGACAGGCTGGTCTTGAACTCCTGACCTGTAAGAAAGGCTATCATTGTATTCTTCTCTCATTATTAAAAACATGTTAACTGTTATTGTACTTCTTGAATTATTTTTATTTCTTGCCAGCAAACTGGGAATACATCTTTTGCCAGTTGTGTATGATACTCACATCTACCACCAGGCACTTGGTAAGACAATATTGACAATATTTCATAAAATTTAGTTACATTTGAAATGTATGTGGCCTGATAGTTCTTAGAGCTTCAAGCAATACATAAAATAATCCATCTAGCTTCTCTGATACTTAATAAACCCCAGGCTTTATCTGCCTTCTAAATTAAACTTTAGGGAAAAAAATACAGAGGCAATTAATTCATAAATCTTTGGATACTGATGTAATGTGTGAAAGACAGGTCTATGAGGTTATAGGTTGGCTTAGAAAATAAATTATAACTGATACAATGTTGATGTAAAATTTAGCAAAGTTTAAGATTTTATTTGCATGGTAAGTAATTCATTTTATTTTTTCTCATCGAATTTCAGCTGACTATTTTGTTGCATTTAATTCATTAAGGAGTCTTAAAATAAGGGAAAAAATAAAAAGTGACAGCAAAATCATTTGAGAATATCTTATTGCTGAAATCAGCAAATGGTTCATTCGTCTGACAGATCATATTGTTGTAATTGGAGACCCATTTCTTCTTGAAAAGCCACATCTCTGTAAGCTATAAGCAGCAGAGATAGGGCATCTCTTAAAATTCCCCTTTAGCTAAAACTGAATAGCTAAATCTGAATATCTTAAATCTAAACAGCAAAACACAGAAAGAAAAAATAAAACACATCAATTAATAATTTAATTTTAAAACTTAATATTCCAGTTCATCTACAGGCAGTCACATGATCAGTTTGCTCATTCAATGTATTCAGGAGTGTTTTTATATTTTTTAAAAAATGGTTTTGGCCAGGTGTGGTGGTTCATGCCTATAATTTCAGCACTTTGGGAGGCCGAGGTGGGTGGATCACCTAAGCTTGGGAGTTTGAGACCAGCCTGACCAACATGGATAAACTCTGTCTCTACTAAAAATACAAAATTAGCCAGGTGCGGTGACACATGCCTGGAATCCCAGCTACTTGGGAGGCTGAGGCAGGAGAACCACTTGAACCCGGGAGGCAGAGGTTGCGGTGAGCCGACATCGCACCATTGCAATCCAGCCTGCGCAACAAGAGCGAGACTCTGTCTCAAAAATTAGATAGACATATAGATAGACAGAGAGTTAGACAGATAGACAGATAGATAGATAAATAAAAAAATGTTTGATTTGATCATACATCTGTGAAAGTGTACATAAACATGATGAATGATTGCAGAGCTTGCTTTTCCTCAGGAAGCACTGTAAAACAATTTTGTAATAGATACTCTCATTGAGCATTATCAGCCATCCTAGGCATTCTTCTGAAGTATTTAAAAATAGTAACTTATTTATGCATAAAACAACCCTACACAGTAAATGTTTTACTATTGATTTTTTGTAAATGAAACTGATTCAGAGGAAGGCTGAGAAATTTTACAGGATAACAGTTAATAAGTGGTAGAGTTGAGATGTGAACACTGTCAGTCTGGCTTCACAGTGTTCAGGGCTACTTTCTCATAGTTGTAGAACACAGAAGTTGAGGTCCATTACACTTAATGGACCTATTTATTGTGGGCTTTTAACTGAGTTCCTAAATCTTAGAATGAAGATACTATGTATTTCTTATGGCCTAATGTAGTGTTTGAGAGCAGAGATTCTAGAACATGACTGGTTTTCAACCCAAGTTCTACCATTTACCAGCTGTATCTTGTGAATGAGTTAGTAGCATCTTTCTATCTTTGTGCCTTGGTTTTGCCGTAATAACACACATACTTTATAGATATTCTGAAGATTAAATGTTTGGCCTCTCTCTTACAAGATAGACAGCTAACTGTGTTTTACAAGTTCTTAACTATAATGAAAGTGTAAGAATAAAATTAATTTAAATAAAGAATGGCTCTAGTGCCATGTAGAAATTAAGTAGAAAGTACACATTGTTATCTTCAGCAAATTCAGTACTATCTCTATTCTCACACCTCATCAATCCTATTTTTGGATTCTGTGCTTTACAATAAACTAAGTTACTATAAAATTCCAATGTAATTCTCAGTGCTTGGTCTCACTACTTGTTACCAATATCTGAATAATCTTTTCTCTTCTGGATCTTTTCCCTTTTTCCTGATTGCTATTGTCATCACAATCATAGTCATTATTATCATCATGACTTAGCTTTTAACTTGGCACTCACTTTATCTGGGAAGTCTTCTCTCAATCCTTTAATCAAAATGGTAGTCCTTACTCTGTGCTCTTATAGCACCCTATGCTGACACTAACATAGACTTCACGTTATTCTGTATTGCAATTGATTTTCAGATTGCCTGTCTGTTGCTTCTCCTCAGCTAAGCGTATCTTTTCAAATTATCCACCCTCTAGGACCTATCACAATTCCTGACATAACGTTTTTTCAGGATGTGTTTTGAGCAAATGGAATGTTTCTTTTTCAGTTGACTGACAACAAAGTCTAGATCAGTAATTTCCAGAAGATGGTTTAGAGAAATATTTTCTTAAGTCAGTGAAAAATAAATAAATAAATGTGATTAGTTTTCATAAAGGTAAATTTGTGTATGTTTTTACGTTCTGAAAGTGCTTTCCTATTTTTAATAAAAAAAATTTCTTTCATTACATGAAAGCCATCATAATTAGGTTGATTTACTTTTATTCTCTTCACTTAAAAATACAAAGTTGGCAACTTGTTATTGAAATCTCCATTGTTTTTAAATTTAATTCATTTATGAGATCCAAAATTCTGGTGGAAAGTAAATAAAGCATAGAAATTCGAACATAAGTAGATGATGCAAAAAAGTAAGTAGGTAAAGAGGCTTTACAGGCTATGTGGTACTATTATTTTCTCATAATTTTGCTTAGAATTAGTGAAAATGTTATGACAAAATAATGGGCGTTAAGCTATTTATTGTAATCCAAATGTTAGTTATATTATTATTAGTTACAATAATCTATTTATTTACTGTACCTATCACCAAACCGATTTCATAGATTAGAAGCCACACTGCTTCTGTATGTCAGGAAGGCATCTGACAGAGTGTCTAGAAATGTTATTGCACCAGATGTAGAAATATTTCCTAGTAGAGATGGATGCAATCACCGCTTACAAGTGTTGGATATATGTTAGTGTTAACTTTGGAATATGATGGTTTTTTCCTTGGCTCTGGCACATCAAAAATTTTACTAGTGACTCAGATGAGGAAACTGATAGCTTGTCTATCTAATTTCAAGGTGATGAATACTGTAAATAAACAATGATGATGGAAACAATATGAAACGCAAAAATGTTTTTGAGGGGTAAAAAAATTTTCCATTTTAATAAGATAAAATATCAGGTAATAATACAAAGTCTTACGCTGACTTGACAAAAGGAAACAACAAAAACCAGTAAGTTGATTTTACATTTGAATAAGGATAGGGAAGATACAGGAATTTTAGTTCAACATGAGCTAATTGTAGAAAATGCCTAAAAAATTGTTGTGATCTCCTTTTTTATGAATGAATGAAGGCTAGAGTTAGCACAAACGAGAATAATGCTTTGCTATTTAGTAACGTATACCACAGTCCAGGATGGTTTGATGAGAGCAATGCACATTTAAATGAGTTACTTCACCTGAAAGGAGAGATTAAGATTTTTGTCTATATTTCAAATATTTATGTGATTTGACTATTTTATTCTAGGGAGTGTGTGCATGTGCATGTGTGTATACCTGTGTGTGTGTGTTGCCCAAACTTAGAGTTTTTAGAATGATATCTATGAAGGAAAAATGTTTTTATTTCTTTGTACAAATGTTTCAGATTATGTATTGTCAAAGTAAATAACTGTAGAGACAGTATATTACAAACAAAGGAATGTAATAATGAAGTCATTTTTTTCTTGCAGTTTGAGGTCAGAAGAAAACAATGTTTTATTTTCTACCAAGGAACTGTTGAAATGTGCAATTACCAGTCAAACATATTTAAACATCGGGAGCTGCAAAATATATGTCTACCCTAATAAGCTTGCATTTGATTTTTGCATATAAGTAATGTCGTAAGTGAAGGTTTGAACCATATTCAGAGTACAAGAATTCAGACTTGAATACCTTTTATATATTTCTGCTCTTAAAATGCACTTTATTCATCATAAGTAAGTAAAACATATAATAGGGAGTTGAGAAAATGTCTTTATAATGCACGTTTGTATTTTGTTAATGTTGATCACAAATTTAGTCTGGAGCGTGAAGAGGGGCAGAGTTGGAGCTGCAAATTCATTTGCCACTCCAGATGCTTTCTTTACCCCAAATATTGCTCTTACATCTTGCTCCCACTCATTGTATCACGCCCCTGGGATGAAACAGGTATACTGGTAAATTTTGAGTTATTGGAAAAAAGGTGTACTCTTTAACTTGAATAAATAAATTTTCCTTTTTTTGTTTTCTTTTACTACTTCTCTTTTATTATGAATGCCAAACTACAGTGGTCTAGCCTAAGGGTCATGTGTCACCATGATGAATGCTACTCACTTCTATCAGACAATGTAGTTTAGTAAAATGAGGGCTCCATTATTAGCTGTAGTTCATTTCTGATTTTAATAAGATTGGCTGAGTGACCTTGAATAAATTGGGTCATGTCAGCATATTGAAGCTTTTTGGCTGCACATCCTTGTCTGTCTCATGGATAATGAATGTACTGCATATGGTAACTTTTCAATATGAATATTCAAAATTATCAACAAGACAGCTCCAATAATGCACTATACCTAGCATTGCTAATTTCCTGTCTTCATCTCAAGACCTAGTTTCTTTAGCAGATTATAGAAATGTTTCTCTTTCTGTCTGTGTATTTTTTATCTTTTCTGTTCTTTTGGTAGAACTTTTTTGAGATGTTCAGCATAGGAAGTTCTTCTAAATAGGATTTCCAAAAATAACTGCTGTTTAGATAGTATAGTTCCCCAAAGGGCTTACATATCAATGTGTTTTTTTTTTTTTTAGCTAGATATTCTTTCTCTAAAAAAATAGCATGTTTACTCTGTGTACAGATAAAAAGTTAAAAGTTACAAAAGTATATAAAGTGAAAGAAAGTTTCCTGCACTCCCTCCACCAACTCCTCTTCTTAGAGAAATACTGTTACCATCTATGAATATCCAATGTCTCTACAAATGTGTATGTATACCCTTTATTAATTTCAATGCTATTTTGCTCTACTGCTGATGTACAGCTTGGTTATTATTTTTCTTTTTTTTTCTATTGTATTTTAGGTTCTGGGGTACATGTACAGAACATGCAGGGTTGTTGCATAGGTACATACATGGCAATATGGTTTGTGCCTTCATTCCCCCACTATCTATATCTGGCATTTCTTCCCACATTATCCCTCCTTGCCCCACTGTCCCTCCTCTAACCCCCCTTCAACTGACCCCAATGTGTGATTCTCCCCTCCCTGTGTCCACGTGTTCTTATTGTTCAACACCCACCTATGAGTGAGAGCATGCAGTGTTTGATTTTCTGTTCTTGTGTCAGTTTGCTGAGAATGATGTTTTTCAGATTCATCCATGTCCCTACAAAGGACACAAACTCATCATTTTTTATGGCTGCATAGTATTCCGTGGTGTATATGTGCCATATTTTCTTTGTCCAGGCTTTCATTTATGTACATTTGGGTTGGTTCCAGGTCTTTGCTATTGTAAACAGTGCTGCAATGAACATATGTGTGCATGTGTCTTTATAATAGAATGATTTATAATCCTTTGGATGAATACCCAGTAATGGATTGCTGGGTCAAATGGAATTTCTATTTCTAGATCCTTGGGGAATCCCCACACTGTCTTCCACAATGGTTGAGCTAATTTACACTCCCACCAACAGTGTAAAAGTGTTCCTATTTCTACACACCCTCTCAGGCATCTGTTGTCTCCAAATTTTGTAATGATCACCATTCTAACTGGCATAAGATGGTATCTCAATGTGGTTTTGATTTGCATTTCTCTAATGACCAGTGATGATGAAAATTTTTTCATATGTTTCTTGGCCTCATGTATGTCTTCTTTTGAAAAATGTCTGTTCATATCCTTTGCCCACTTTTGAATGGGTTTGTTTACTTTTTTCTTGTAAATCTGTTTTAGTTTCTTTGTAGATTCTGGATATTAGCCCTTTGTCAGATGGGTAGATTGCAAAAATTGTTTCCCATTCTGTTGGTTGCTGGTTTGATCTAATGATTGTTTCTTTTGCTGTACAGAAGCTCTTGGTGCCATGGCTTTTGGTGTTTTAGTCATGAAGTCCTTGCCTATGCCTGTGTCCTGAATGGTTTTGCTAGGTTTTCTTCCGGGGGTTTTTATGGGTTAGGTCTCATGTTTAAATCTTTAATCCATGTGGAGTTAATTTTAGTGTAAGGTGTCAGTAAGGGGTCCAGTTTCTGCTTTCTGCACATGGCTAGCCAGTTTTCACAACACCATTTATTAAACAGGGAATTCTTTCCCCATTGCCTGTTTTTGTCCGGTTTGTCAAAGATCATATGGTTGTAGACATGTGGCATTGCCTCTGAGGCCTCTGTTCTGTTCCATTGGTCTATATCTCTGTTTTTGTACCAGTACCATGCTGTTTTGATTACTGTAGCTTTGTAGCATAGTTTGAAGTCAGGCAGCATGATGACTCCAGCTTTGTTCTTTTTGCTTAGGATTGTCTTGGCTATGTGGGCTCTCTTTTGGTTCCATATGAAGTTTAAAGTGGTTTTTTCCAGTTCTTTAAAGAAGGTCAAAGAGAGCTTGATGGAGATAGTGTTGAATCTATAAATTACTTTGAGCAGTATGGCCCTTTTCACAATATTGATTCTTCCTAACCATGAACATGAAATATTTTTCCATCTGTTTGTGTCCTCTCTTATTTCCTTGAGCAGTGGTTTGTAGTTCTCCTTGAAGAGGTGCTTTGCATCATTTGTTAGTTGTATTCCTAGGTATTTTATTCTCTTTGTAACAATTGTTAATTGGAGTTTGCTCATGATTTGGCTCTCTGTTATTCTATTGTTGATGTATAGGAATGTTTGTGATTTCTGCATATTGATTTTGTATCCTGAGACTCTGCTGAAGTTCCTTATCAGTTTCAGGAGATTTTGGTCTGAGATGATGGGATTTTCTAAATATACCATCATGTCATCTGCAAATGGAGACAATTTGGCTTCCTCCTTTCCTAATGGAATATCCTTGATTTCTTTTCTTGCCTGATTGCTCTGCTAGAACTTCCAATAATATATTGAATAGGAGTGGTGAGAGAGGGCATCCTTGTCTAGTGCCAGATTTCAAAGCTAATGCTTCCAGGTTTTGCCCATTAAGTATGATATTGGCTGTGGGTTTGACATAAAGAGCTTTTATTATATTGTGATATGTTCCATCAATACCTAGTATATTGAGGATTTTTAGCATAAAGTGCTGTTAAATTTTGTCGAAGGCCTTCTCTGCATCTATTGATATAATCATGTGGTTTTTGCCTTTGGTTCTGTTTATGTGATGGATTACATTTATAGTCTTGTATATTTTGAACCAGCCTTGCATCCCTAGGATGAAGCCTACTTGATCATGAGTAAGCTTTTTGATGTGCTGTTGCATTTGGTTTGCCAGTATTTTATTGAAGATTTTTGCGTCTGTGTTCATCATGGATATTGCCCTGAAGTTTTCTTTTTTAGTTGAGTCTCTGCCAGGTTTTGGTATCAGGATGATGTTGGTCTCATAAAATGAGTTAGGGAGGATTCCCTCTTTTTGTATTGTTTGGAATCATTTCAGAAGGAATGGTACCAGCTCCTCTTTGTACATCTGGTAGAATTCGGGTGTAGACTCGTCTGGACCAGGACTTTTTTTGGTTGGTAGGCTATTAATTGCTGCCTCAACTTCAGCCCTTGTTATTGGTCAGTTCAGGGTTTCAACTTCATCCTGGGTTAGTGTTGAGAGAGTGCAAGTGTCCAAGAATTTATCCATTTCTTCCAGATTTACTGGTTTATGTATATAGAGTTGTTTGTAGTAATCTCTGATGATAGTTTGTATTTCTGTGAAACCAGTGGTAATATCCCCTTTATCATTTTTTATTGCATCTATGTGATTCTTCTCTCTTTTCTTTTTTATTAGTCTGGCTAGTGGTCTGTCTATTTTGTTGATCTTTTCAAAAAAAACCCAGCTCCTGGATTTATTGATTTTTTGAAGGATGTTTTGTGTCTCTGTCTCCTTCAGTTCTGCTCTGATCTTAGTTATTTCTTGTCTTCTGCTAGCTTTTGAATTTTTTTGATCTTGCTCCTCTAGCTCTTTTAATTTTGATGATAGGGTGTCGATTTGAGACCTTTCCTTGTTTCCCATGTGGGCATTTATTGCTATATATTTTCCTCTAGACACTGCTTTAAATGTGTCCCAGAGATTCTGATACATTGTGTCTTCATTCTCATTAGTTTCAAAATTTCTAGAAAGTGGGATTCCTCAATCAATATGTTCTCTGTCCATAATAATATTCTAAAACAATATTATATTGTGAAAAATATTGCAAATCGTTTCACAAAGAGATAAATTCATCTCCTATCAAGAACTTTGAAAAATGCCTATTTCTCTTACTCTCACTAACATATATTAAAGATTCAAATTCAAAACATATGATTTTATCAAAAAATCTTATTGAGCAATTTCTTCTTTATTTTATTGTAAAAACAGATTTTATTTGAAAAACAGATAACTGTAAAAATTCTTTATAACTTTGTTTCAATTATGTTATATAATAACAAAATAATGAAGAGAGACTAAAGAAATAAAAATTGCATTAGGGTCTTTAGCATTTAGTGCTGAATACCCTCCATCAAAAGGAAAATTTAACAGGAATAGTGGTTATTTCACTATTTTGCAAAGCAAAGCAACCACTATTTGATGTTCTGATTCTAAATGTAGCTAAAGAATAATTAACTGAAATAATTCATTTTTAGATTTTAAAGACCCTCATTGCATTTACAGAAAAATGTGCAGGGAGCAAAGAGTGTTAGTATCTGAGTCTAGCTACCTTGGAGGATGGCAATGAAAGATACTTCGGGGGTTTTTATGTAGTCAGGTAAGACTCTCTTGCCTTTGAGCAATTGGTAGCACTGCCATTATGCCCTGCTGAAGATTAGAAAAGGGGAAACGCATATTGCCTAGTTCATTTCATCATCAATCTCTTATTTACTTATTTATTTATTTAGTCATTAGTTTTTTTTTTTTTGCTTATTTGTATGCTTTTTTCTCATTTTGTATCAACATCCAAGTATATTTTTGAAATCTCCTCTAAAGGTATTTCAGAAATAGTGAATTAAAAAATTTGTATATGTGCATGCAAAAATGATTGAGACTTAGACAATTATAATTTAAATTTAATATCAGACTCTGACCTCTTATGTAATCTTTGCCAAATCATTTAACCCTCAGAATCTCTACCTTCTCTTTTATAAAAATTGACAGGAGGAACAAATGTGTTAACAAACTTAAAGTAATCAGTATATTCCTACTAAATACTTATCATCACTAACCCATTTTATAGATGAAATGAAGCCCCAGGGATATAAAATCAAGCTCATTGATTGTAGGACAGATAGTTTAACTAACGTTGACAGGGAAATCTGGTTATAAAATGGAAAAAAAAGAATGGAAATTATATCTGAAAGTAATGTGAAAAACAATTTTAATGTTGGGTTCATTTCTAAAGCAATTCTGTCCGTTTTGTTTTAATTGTTTGGCATTTATTCTGTTGCCTTATAGGAACTTAGATTCAGGTCTACTGACTCCAGATTTCATGTTTCTTTTTTCACTATCCTGTCTGCTACATATTCTGGAAAACAGTAATAAAAATTTTGAATAGTAGAAGGAAGAACTATTTCATAAAACAATTGCCATTCTTCTTCAGAAGTCTAACTAAAATAAAAAGTTGTAAAAGTAAAAAATGGTGATTTTCACAGAATAAAGAAAAACACTTAAAAAAAAAACCACTTAAATAGAGCCTTAGAAGTAGAATTGGAATGATTTGCAAGGCAATAAGGCACAATAGCATCTTTCAATGAAATGGGTGTACTACAGATTAGACATGGCATACAAAAGGCATCAAAAACCATGCATGATAAATAACATGCAGTAAATGGTAGAATCGTTAGTCCTAGAAAAAACACTAGTGATAGAAAATTTTTTAATAACCTCAGTGGTACAACCTGCAAAAGGCTGGCTATTTAATTATGCCAGTATTTCTGGTAAATTTCTAAAAACAAATGTTGTGTTACACAATAATATATCAGCCTGTGTATACTATTTATTTATTTTTTGTTTGTTTGCCATCAGCAAGGCAGTTGAGGTGGTGTTCAGGCAGGTCTGATCCCACACCAATGTGTTAAAGCTGCCTTATAATTCTGACCAGGGCAATCAGAGCATAACGTTCTTTATCCATGGTTACTGGTCTCATGACAAACACATGGCCCAATCAGAGCTAATTCTTGTCTATATTTGCAAGGGCTATTCAAGAGGGAGACATTGGCTTTTCTAAAGTCTTTAACCTGTAAGTGTAGATACAGTCCTGCAGGTAATTACCTCACTTCCATGGGGAGCCTGGGGATGAGGCCATCCCATCTGAGCACCTGAACCCAATATGTGAAAAATAAGTCCTCCACTTTTAATTTGCTTAAGCTGATCTTCATTAGCTTTTCTAAATCTCATAGTTTAATTATTTTACAATTTTTCTTTCAATGTATATTTCAGATTTTAACAATCTCTTTACTCAATCTCTTCTTTTAAATTTTGGAGCACATATATAGCTGAGATCACACACTTCTGGCACTTTCTCCTATTCTACATTAGATTGTTGCAGCTTAACCTTCCTTATGCCCATATCTCATTATTAATCCCAACACTTCCCATCAAGGACAAATACACATGCCACTTCTAATTAAAACTGAATCAATACAGGGAATATATAAGTAGACTTCAAAAGTTAATGAAAAATAGAATTAAAAGATAAAACTATAAATATAAACTTTATTTCTCAACATAAGTTTTGTCAACATCAATAGCCATTAAGTCCATCCCTAAAAAACTGAGGGATCTTTGTCAATGTAGATTTTTAAAATACTGACTGAAGAAAATTTACATATTTTGTTAAGATTAGGAAACAAAAAAAAAAGGCAGAAGGAGCCAAATTAGGACTGCGAGGTAGATGTCTAATAATTTCCCATCAAAACTTTTGCAAAATTTTTCTTCTTTGATAAAAGGAATGAGCAGAAGCAATTTTGTGGTGGAGAAGAATTATCTGGTAAAGCTTTTCTGGGTATTTTTTTGTTAAAGCTTTGGCTAAATTTATTAAAATACTCTCATAATAATCAGATGTTATTGTAGGTCTTTCTGCCCCCTGGAAAGTCAACAAACAAGATGTATTGAACATCCCTAAAACATACCATGACCCTTGCTGTTAACTGCTCTGTCTTCGCTTTGACTGGAACTGTTTCCACCTCTTGGTAGCCATTGTTTTGTTTGTGCTTTGTTTGCAGGATGATACTAGTAAAGTCGTGTTTCATCTCCCATTACACTTTTTTGAAGAAATGCTTCAGAATCTTTATCCCACTTGCTTAAAATTTCCATTGGGGGCTCGGCTCTTGACTGCAGCTGTTCTCTGTGCAACAGTTTTGGCAACTGTATAATGGAAAGTTTGCTCAGTTTTAATTTTTCAGTCAGAATTGTGTAAGCTGAATCAATGGAGATGTCTACAGTATTGAGTATTTTTTCTGCTGTTAATCCTAAATCTTCTTCAATTAGGGCACAAGCAAGATTAATTTTTTTTCCTCAAAAATTGATGTGGATGGCCTGTTCCAGTAGCCTTTATCTTCAACATAAGCTCATTCAATCTTAAAATGAGGTATTCATCTGGAGCAGCTGATTTATTTGGGTCATTACCCTCATAACATTTTTGTAAAGCAATAATGATTTCACCATTCTTCCAAACAAGCTTCACTATAAATTTGATTTTTTTTCTTTGCTTCAATTTTAGCAGAATTCATGTTGCTCTGATGAGGACTCTTTTCAAACTGATGTCTTATCCTTCTTAGTGTCTCAAAGTAGATCCTGTACAGACATCTTACAACAAGTTAGTACAAGTTTACTTTGGTGCAAAAACATTTGAGATCTATGTATAGTTTTTCCATAATGCACATTTTCCACAGACTTTTAGAATTCCCCTCAAGCTTGTACACATTTTATTTCTCACAGGGTCTACACACATTACTTTGACCTACAAGATGCCTAGAAAATACTGGTTGACTAATACTTATTTCTCAAAATTTTTAAAAATACAAAAATGGCCAGTGAGTTTGATTTCTTTGTGATCTTTTACATGGTCAAAATTCTTAATATTTTTATATGAGAGACTATGTTCTGATATTAAAGC
Source organism: Cacajao melanocephalus (assembly GCA_963573385.1). Classification (NCBI taxonomy): domain Eukaryota; kingdom Metazoa; phylum Chordata; class Mammalia; order Primates; family Pitheciidae; genus Cacajao; species Cacajao melanocephalus. Next base: position 19,649 of record CAUYLG010011658.1, on the reverse strand, counting down.
TAATTTGATTAGAAGAAATGAGAAAGTGTCTTTAGAAATGCCAAATGCGATATCTACAGAGACAGAGAGAAAATCCTCCGAGCAAATGCATAGGTTCACCTGCCAAATATCACAAGGAAATATTCTTCTAAATGTATCTGGGGGCAGCAAGAAAACTTAGGGGCAGAAACCCTCTTTGGAATAATGCTACAATAGTGAATACAAAAGCAACTATGTTACTTTTATCTTTAATACTTTAATACTTTGAATCATTAAGTGATTTTTAGACTGAGACTTTCAGAATCAATGAACCTGCAAAAGGAAGGAGTACAGAAGGCTGTATCAACATTTGTTTCAACAATATACGTGTTGAGTTCTGTGAAAATCAAGTTAATAATAAAAATATCATCAATTCTAAAGATATTTAGGCTTAAATGTACGATGACTATCAGCTATTTTCAAAGATAGTGACTAGGATAAAAGTATTTTACTGTCTGTTACTTTTATTTCCCACATCTCTTTTACCTTCCACCAAGTAAGAGATAAGCATCGATCAGTAAGGTTGATTATAGCTGTACTTTGATGTCAAAGATGTTTTGATGAGATCTGTGCATATTACTGACGTCTTCAGCAACTGCACAATTTTAGAGGTTGCATCTGAAGATAACCCTGAACATTCATCATGATTTCTAAGTGATACTCTGCTGTTTTTTTATATGTGAAAAATCTTAAAAACAAAGCGATTGAAAATTAAACACCATTTTCTATTCTGTCAAACTTTTTAATAAAATATGTGTATTTTAACATAAATTCCTGATAAAATACATTTTAACATTATATATTCCCAAGTCCAATTATTTCAGAAAATAAAAGTATTCTTGCTGTATTTATTTAACTCTATTTGGGTTCTAAAATACTCAAAATCAATCTTTTCACTTGATTTTGAGCAGTTTGTTTTAGATTATATAACAACAATTCCTGAATGCTTTAAATTTTCTGTATTTGGAAACCTTAAAAATGTAATTTTTCAATGTTTCTAATTCAGGCTCAAAAATACAGTGATTTTTTTTTTATTAGGTTTATTTTTAATGTGAATCTGAGTAAACATAGCCATGGTTAAGTATAATTAGACTTAGTTATCTTGGAAAACAAGTAAAAACCAGCAAATGACACATAGGAGTAAAGATATCACTTTAAATAGAATGGGTATTCTGCTCATACATCTTTATAATATGTCATCTATTTTTGCACATTGGTCATAATATCAACACAGAAAAATAAATCATTTCTCTGTCTTATACTGGTATAAAGACAATGCTGATATTGGAGGTTATTTGATAACCATTTCTTCTTGAAGACTACTTGTTTTTTTCTAAACTGCCCTAAATTGAGTTAATTACTAACACCTTTGGAGAATGTTACAAAACATATCCAAACGGTATTTTATCATTATACAAATAATTTAGCATTTGCATGGCAATTTTATGCTCCTTTTATGTAAGTGTGACTTTTAAATTGTTTTATATTTACTCCCAGTGCTTCAGCTGTTTGTTTCTTAAGTTCCTAGTTAAAAGCAAACCCAAGGGAAAGGCCTTGTATGGGTTTAGGCATTAATCCTAATTTTATTAAAAAATAATGACAATAATAATAACTCAAAACTTCTTACACATGTAGCATGTATTAAATACTAAACTGGTGCTAAGTAGTTTTAAGAACTATCTCCTTGGTCCGCACAGCACCACAAAAGATACGGTGATGTTACTCCCTAAATTTTACATTGAGGAAACAATGAGATATTAGAATTAAGTAACTTAAAAAAGAGTTTACCACTAAAAAATGGCAGAACCAGGCTTGAGTTCAGGTCTGTCTGGATTCTTGAATGCCTATAAATTGAAGAATTATATCAGAAGTATGGTGTATGTTTGGTTTATAACAAGTTATGAGAATGTGATCAGAGAAGTGAACATACAGTTTCAACAGGATTAGTTGTGGATTCTTCCTTAAGCTATAACTTTTTATTTTTTAAGATGTAAAATATGAAAAAATTTTACCTAAAAGCTTTCAGTCTAGAATAAATATAATTAGTAGTACAACATATCAGCTGTGTAATTATATGTAACAACATTTAACTATTTATAATTTTTAAATAAAGAAAAGAAAATTGGAGACCAAATAGATTACATGCATTTGTAACATATGGATTACTAAATGATATTTTCAATTTAATGTGAGGGGGAAATAGTTTCTATATAAAATTCTGACCCTACTGTTTAGTTTCTGATTTTTTGACCCCGAACATTTTAACTTCTGCTTTATTGGTGAAGATTTTAACTGAATTATGGCAATATTGATGAATTTCTCTCAAAAGGTATTTTCTTATACTAACCCAATTAAGCAAATGTAGTAGTTCTTTGATCACTATTATAATTAAGACAGTTCAAGCATTGTCAGCAGGAAGAGTTATTTTCCGATACATTTAACAATAAAGATTTGCTCAATTGACCACATTTATTTATTTATTTTCAATTTTGCTGATTGTACTTTCTGTTATTTTGTTTCTTTCCACTCAATTGAGTCATAAATTTCAAAAGTAAAATTGATGACAATAATCTCTAAACCACAGAAAATAATTTTTCAAGTATGTTTCATCAATAAGAATACATTTTTGTTTCAGTTTTAGTCAATAAAAATTCTACAAATTTTTCTAGTTTCAGATACTCTGTTGATTATTTCCACAGTGAATTTTAGTGTTTCAATCAGTGTAATGGTGAAATGGTATTGAGATTAGTTTTCTCACTTACGTCAAATTTTACTGTTTTCAGTGATAGCTACTCTCTGTTTTATTTTGGGTTAATGCTCTTAATTAGTGATATGTTCTACGAATTTTATAAAATATTTATAGCTGGGCGTGGTGTCTCATGCCTGTAATCACAGCACTTTGGGAGGACAAGACAGGCGGATCACGAGGTCAGAAGTTCGAGACCAGCCTGGCCAATATGGTGAAACTCTGTCTTTACTAAAAACATAAAAATTAGCTGGGTATGGTAGCACATGCCTGTAATCCCAGCTACCTGGGAGGTTGAGGCAGGATAATTGCTTGAACCTGGGAGGTGGAGGTTGTAGTGAGCCAAGATCGTGCCATTGCACTCCAGCTTCATATATATATATATATATATATATATATATATATATATAATATGTATGTATACACACACACACACACACACACACAGATGATTTGTATTTTATCTCCTAGAAAATTTATAGTATTTTTAAGCAAATTACCTCACAGATTGCAGCATTGAATTGTGACTGAAGAAGGGTGGAAGATTTCACTAATCTAGTTTTTCTATATATTTCTGAACATGAAGAATTCTATACTCAAAACTTCCATGCTATCTTCAAAACAAAAAGCAAATTAGTAATGAGAGCAATATGTCTTCATGATAAATAGACCCTTTTGACCAAATCAGTGTAGGTAGCAGAAAAGCAAATTCAGACCTTGACTTTACTGAAAAAAAATGCGTGCCAAATTGTTTAAAGTGATTCACCTCCATCTGAGGGGTGCTAGTATAGGTAATTTTATTTTCTTCTTTTTGGGAACCCATCTTTCCAGATTTTTCTGTAATTAACACGTATTACTTTTGAAATAAGGAAAAGAAACAAAGCAAGCAAGCAAGAAAGCAGAGACAAATGATAAGTGGACTTTGAGAGGCCCTCTGGGTGATTTGCAAATGGTAGTCAATATCTGACAGTTGCAGACACAGATTCAGGTTTTGAATGAATCAATAGCTACAGTATACAAAGTCTTCAGAAATGGGAATTCTAGTGGCAGAAAGCCTAGGTAAGGAAGCTATTGTAATGTTGTAAGCAAGAAATGATGACTGCCTGTACTAAGCAGGGTTTGTGGGTGGGGAAAAGGTAGCAAGCCAACCAACAACTACAACAGGAGAAAGACTTCAACCAGATGAAGAAATGACAACCCACGTTTAAAAAGAAGGGCTCTCAATGTCAATAAATAAACAAATAACACCAAAAACAAACAAGAAAAGAGAAATAAATATCCATGTTTAAAGCATGCTGTAAAATGGTGTCGCTAGAGTTTTCACTGAAGTCATTGAATTTCTCTAAAATAAAGTTTCCAGTCCACAATCTTGGATGACCTGGAAGTAGGGGTTTAGGGTGATACTCCATGCTGGATGCCAACCTGGTGGGAAATGAACCGCAGAAAGAGGCTAAGGGTGTCCCGTGGTTCGGTACTTTTCTGTCTCTGTAATATGCCTTATTGTTGCGTAGATTTCCCTGGAAAGGAGCATTGGATGACTTCTCACCCCACTGCTAACTAATGAATGAGTATATCAAATAGAACTGGGTATGCTCAGCTCTGCTCCTTCTTCCCATTCTTTTAGGAGCCAGCCAGACCACATGCAACCTAAGGTTCTTTGTGCCATACTTTTCCAGTGAAGAAGTCTACAGAGGAAGCCTAAAGTTTCACAGTTCTGACTAACGGAGTAGGTAAGTGAATGTAATTCTTTGGAGAATTAGAAAGCCTATTTGTGTTTAAAATCTAAAGGTACATCTTATCAATTACAGTTGACCCTTGAACAACATGGGTTAAAACTCATCAGGCTCACTTATATATGGATATTTTATCAATAAATCTATATATGTATATTTTCACCTTTTAAATAAAACATTAATTTATTTTTAAACAGTAAAATATTGTGGAGTCAAGGATATACCTGCATATCTTAGGTATTTAAAGAAATGATCAATGTCATTGTAAGGTAACTGGCTTCCAACTTTTGAAAATCTAAACTAAACTAAAAACAGGAGAAATGGAGAATTTAGAGGGGAAAAGGCACAAGCACCAAATAAATACCTTTCCTTCTTCTGTTTATATAATAAATGCACTTATTGTTGCCATGGTGAAAGAGCTAGACTATTTTTTCCATTCCTCTGTTTCTATCCATTATTATATTCAATACCAGAAAACGTCATGTTTTGCCATTGTCATTCTTGGGTCATTATGTTTTTTTTTAATTGTACTTTAGGTTCTGGGGTACATGTGCAGCAGATCATGCAGGATTGTTTAAACATTTTAGAGATTTGAAAAAAGCTTTTATATGAACCCAGTACCCTAAAAACATTGAAAGAATTAAGGAAAAAATAGTTATGTCACAAATGCAAAAAATATACGTAGATGCTAGCTAGTTTACCATTTACTACTATAAAATATATACATCTATTATAAACAGTTAAAATTTATCAGAACTTACACAAACACAGACCATATATGGCACCATTCACAGTCAAGAGAAATGTAAACAAACATAAGGATGCAATGTTAAATCATAACTGCATAATATTTACTTTAGTCTGTACTGTACTATTTTAATAATTTCATAGCTACCTACTGTTGTTATTGCAATGAGCATAAGTGTTGCAAGTGTCCACTTAAAATGATGTAGATTGCTAATCATCTCTATGTGAACAGTTCACCTCTCCAGTAAATTGCACATGGCAACATAAAGTGATCTGTTGTGGTGTGTATTTCACATCATATTTTGTGCAATACCATAAACCTTGAATAATACCATGGTACCCATGTGAAGTGCCACTAGTGATACTAGGAGTGCTCCCAAGATGCAGAGAAAAGTCATAATATTACAAGAAAAAAGTTGAATTGCTTCCTATGTTTCTTAGATTGACATCTGCAGCTGTGATTGCCCACCATTTCAGACAGGATTCATCTTGTAAACAGATGACATAAACTTATGGTATTGATCAATACAGTACAGTACTGTTAACATATTTTCTTTTCCTTACAATTTTCTTAATGACATTTTCTTTTCCTAGCATACTTTATTGTAACATAATATATATATATATATAAAACATACAAAATATATTTAATTGACTTTATATTGTCATTAAGCCCCCCAGACATCAATAGGTTATTAATAGTTAAGTTTTCAGGGAGTAAAAAGTTACACATGGATTTACAACAGTGTGGAGGGCCAGCACCCCAACTATTATGTTTTTCAAGGGTCACCTGCATCTATGCTCATAATAAAGCTTGCATTTTAATTTCCATTTGTCTATGTCTCAGATGGTTCTAAAACCAGATAGGAAAGTTGTTTTTTACTAGGACTTCTCTTATCCCCAAAATACTGTTGTTAGAATGTAGCCACACCTCTTCCTTGGTGCCCTAGATTGAAGCTTATCAGGTTCAGTTTATCCAGAGAATAAAATTGCTATATTCCATTTGGAGAGCTGACTTCCAACTTTCCAACTGCACATGTATGTATGTATGAGAATATGTCTTATTAATTAGATTTTCAAGAATTTCTAATTTTCATGCTTCTTCCTCAAGTCCAACTGTCATAAGCATATGTATCTCCAATTCATGGAACTTTTGTTCCTTGTGCATACTTGATTGCTTCTTGTAAGAAGTCATAGCATACAAACTCAGCTTTCTATGCTCCATTGTGTTAGTTATTATCCGTCTTCTATCTTCCAAAATTCTGTTGGCATGGGTAATCAATAGTTGTCTTCTCTCCCATTTATTTGTCATTGTGAATATACCCTATATTATTTGTTGATTGACATTTTAATAAGAGTATGGAGAGGGTGCAGTGTGGCTAACCCAGTGTTGGCTCTGCCATATTTTCCAGACAGTCCCAAAGTGTCATCACCAAGTGTTTAGCTAACTAGAAATTCTTCTATAAATTACTCATAATAAATAATACCAATCAATTGAAGCATTTCATATTTGTACAATCAATGCTTTTATGAATTATTGGTTCTTATTTACTGCTCTAAAATACATTCTTAGAAGGGCCTTGTGATCTATGACACATTAAAAAAGGAATCTAAAGACAAATAAGAGAAGTTTTGTGAAAAGAATGCTAACCCTGGGATAAGAATATTAGATTCCATCCTGTCCTATTCACTGACTATTTGTGTAGCTGTGAAATGCTGGACCGTGTTGTAATTGTAAAATGAAGGTAGTGATGTGGTGAAAATAAACTGTCTCCACGTTTTCAGTTTTACATTTTTTAGTTTCCCTTCCCTTTTAACGTTTTAGTAAATGTGCTTAAATAAAACTTTTGAATGCAAGTTACATGCTTATCAATGAAAAATCTAAATAAAATAAACTAATATTTGCTTAGCAATTACTAACTTTGTATTAGTTCACTATGCTTGTTACACTGGTCAATTTATTAGTTCTTATATCAAACCCATGGTGGTAAGTAAATTCTTTAAAAATCTCCCATTAGAAAATAAAGAAATTGAGGCACAGAAAGGCATAGTAATTTGCTTTAATCACTTAGCTAGCATAGTTGGTACCCAGAAATGCAAATTATAAAACCAACATTCTTAACCACTGCCTTGTACCATTGTGATTGAATATATTTGGTTCAATCATTTTTAATCATTTACATTTCTGCCAATTTGATTATGGTACACTGAATATTTTGTATATTCAGCAAAAAAAAATTAAATCTGTATGTTTTACATGAAAGTTATCCATGACATATTCTTTATAGAATATAGAACAACTCTTTCTATTGTATTCCATTCAACAACTGGCAAGTTTTAGGAACTAGAAGGATCCTAGCTGTTGAGTACATCATAAAAATGGAATCTAATTTTTGTTCTAAACTTTGTGTTCTTTTAAGGTATTAAATTCATTTTTAACAATACAATTTTCCAAGAGTAATATATGCTATTGTTAAATCTAAAGCTCAAAAATTATAAACCTTGCCTGTAATGCTACCATCTAGAAAATTAAAATGCTATATATGTAGGTGAAAAAAGTACTTTAAAGAAAATACCTCCTGATAGCTTAACAACATTCCACCTGATTTTAAGATGCAGGAAATGGCAGTAGACATATTTTCATTTTAAATCTACTCAACAACTATTTGTTCCTATTTCCTGCTGCCTCCATTCTCATCCCCATGATAGATTTAAATGCTCTATAGCTCAACTACATTAAAGATTTTACACTAGAAAAATCTCTCTCTTTTTCGGTAAACTAATATTTTATTAGTTCCAACCTATTCTCTTTCTCTCTCTCTCACGACAACTTTCAATTTTAATTCTCACATCATTTAGTCTGACAACTCAATTTGCCTTTAAGAAAAAATGTTGAAATTACATGATTTTGTTCATTGATTTTTGGAAAATGTTTCAGAAATGATTTATGATATAATAATAAAATGCTTTTTCAAAACATTACAACAAATAATGGAATCTGAGACACAACAATAAGAAGGAAAATATATAGAAATTTGATGAGAATATGAATAATGAGCATAATCAACATTTAAACTCTTAGAGAAGAAGCAACTTATCTCCAGATGCTTGAGTCTGGGCTATTCGTTATTAAACCTGGCTAAAATACAGGGTAATTAAGCAAAACAAATAAGTCTACAAAAAATAATGAAGGCAAAATACTAGTAAAATAAATTAATGCTAAATACTATCAAAGAACTAAACATTTTTTATTAACATGTAAGTAATATGAATTCAGTTTTAATATCCACAGCTGACAAAATAAAAATAAGATATACACATGTATGTAAACTAAGTCTGTTCTTATGAAATATGCTTTAAACCACTGCTGAAAATGTTTTATTCTTTTAGAGGTCAGATAATAAATATAAGTAGTACCAGGATCAGAAGATAAAACAAGTAAACTAATTAAGACCAGTATAGAAAAACTGCACAGTTTATATATTAAACCATTCAAATAGAATAATGAACACTTGTGATGCAACACATGATGGACAAAATTTAACATGATCCTATTTAATTCAGATATTGTTCAAAGAAACAAAGCAAAAATAAATGTTTCATAAAAAGAGGAACCTCCTGTGTATCCTTCCCTGATTAAACCAGGCACTGTTCTAAGCACTTTACACATATTACATATATTAGCTAACCTAATGCCCATAACATTGTTATGTAGTAGCTTTAATGATTATCCTCAGATTGCAAATAAAGAAATTGGTCAAGTGCTTATGTTAAGTAAATGAGCATGTTTTGAACCCAGGCAGGCTGACTGCATGTGACTTTGTGCATGTGGCTTGTCCAAATCCTACCAGCTATTGCCGCTAGCTATTGAACCAATTAACTTCCCAACAAGGCAAGTATGCGAGTTTATGATTCTCCACATTCATGTGCACAATTGCTATTTTCAGACATTTTCACTTCTGCCAATTTGATTATGGTACACTATTGTGTTTCCCTAAATACTAGTCATATAGTGTGGATATTTGTCCTCTCCATATCTCATATTGAAAAATGATTACCAGTGTTGAAGGTGGAGCCCAGCGGGAGGAGTTTAGGTCATGGGGTGGATCCCTCATGAATGGCTTGGTGCCCTCCCTGCAGTAATGAGTTCACAGGAGACCTGGTTGTCAAAAAGACTGGGACCTCTCTCCTCTCTCTTAGCTCCCTCTCACCATATGCCTGGTTAGCTATTATTCCCTTCCTCCATGACTAAAAGTTTCCTGAGGCCTTTTCACAGGTAGCTGGTGCCATGCTTCTTGTATAGTCTGCAGAACCAAAAGCTGAAACAAACTTCATTTCCTTATATTACCCACTCTCTGGTATTTCTTTATAGCAATGCAAAACAGACTAACACACCTAGTAAAGTGGAGTGTCTTTTCATATGCTTAATATCTATGTAATGTTTCTTTAGATTTTTCATTATTACATTGTGTTTAACTATATAATGGTATAATTTACAACAACAAAATGCCCAAAATTTGAGTATATAGTTTCAATGAATTGTGGGAGATTATTCTCTTGTGTAACCTCATTAAAGCATCTTTTCTCTCAATCTCTTGATTGCACAAACCCAGGCAAACATTGTTTTTTTTTCTGGTTCTATTAATTAGAATCTCATACAAATGAATTCATACAGTAGGTGGTCTATTTTGCCTGGCTTCTTTCACTCAGGATGTTTTTAAGTTTCATTCATGATTTTATATAGATATATATATATATTAAGAGTAAACTTTATCAATAGGTAAATAATAGATTTCTCTTACATTGAGGGAATAAAACTTAAAAGACATTATCAGACAGCTAGCTTTGAAGTAAGATTCATCTAATTCAAACTCTATCTATGTTATCTCTGACCTGTGAGACCTTAGTTAAATAATAAAAATTCTGTATGGCTTTTTCTTCTCAACTGAAAATTAAGTATGCTATTAACATCTTTCCGAATTCTTGTGTGGACTTAGACTCTGAATGCAAAGTTCTTATTACAAAAGCGGACACATAGAGACCAATTCATTAATATTCTTTAACTGTTATTTTTAATATTTATATAACTGAACTTTATACTCTTAAGCAGAGCTTGAGACATGATGATGAAAGTCAATAAGGGTTAGCTAAGTCAGAATATTTCCCTTTTTATTAAAAGAAACTCTGAACTATAAGAGAAATTATGGCATTTAATTTAAGCCATCAAAACCACTTCTTTAGATTTCCCTTAAAACGAGTAATTATTGTCTGTCAAAATTTGTAGGTTCCTGGATTTTACAGGGCTTCAAAGTCATCACTCCCATGTTACAACAAGAAAAAAACCTAAACACATTGAAAAGGAACAACTATTCTTAGATTCGTCAGAGAATTGGAGTGTCAGTGCAAATTGGTAACCTAAAAAATTGAAAAGAAGTAGAAATAGAGAATCACAGTTTACCAGGAGCAGAAGCCCCATGGCAGAACCAAAAAAGCATGAATACTAACCCCAATTGATGAGTTGCTGGAGGCTCACTATGAACTAACTTGAGAATTAAAAACTATGGAGGGTACAGTTTTAGGTAATTCTCACAAGTGCGTGAGCTTTACTATCAGGAGCCCTATCAGGTTCTCACTGTAAGTGCCTGAGAAAAATCCGATCATACTTTTTGTAAGAAGATGGGAAAAAGTAACCATTGTAACATATGCAAAGCAGAAAATTCATAATTTTTAAATACATCCAAAACAACTGTTCTACGTTTTTTCTTTCTTTTTTTAAATAAAGGCCAACTCTCAAAGAAATGCTTTTAGAATGTCATATAACCTGGAAAATATCAATTAGTGAACTTTTATCTTTCCTGTTTTACACAGGAGAGGAAAATACAAAAAACTAAGAAATTATTTTGAAAGTCACAGCACAATAACTATGACTCACCAGCAATAAATAAATAGCACAGATTATAGAATGTTTTCCTTGCCTGGTACCTTACCACCAAATCAATAGAGCTTCATATACCACATAACAGTAAATTACAAATTAGAGAGCTACAAGACACACACTCCATTTAAGAAGAAGTTTCTAGGGAAGCCCAAAGTCAATAGCAGAGGCAAACAAGGACACTAGAAGAAATGGAAGCCCTCGACACCTACAGCTGAAACACACATTGAACAAGGTCTAAATTCCATTAAAATGCATTTTTTAAAAGTCCTCACAGTAAATACCTAAGGACTTCAGTTTCCTCTTACCCAAAATGTCATGTCCAGCATTCAAAAAGTCATGCTAAAAGGCAAGAAAGAAACCACAATCTGAATAAACAAAGTAAGTATAAATCAGACTTGCATATGGCAAAAATATTGGAATAATCAGACAGAAATTTAAAATAACTATGATAGGCTGCACACGGTGGCTCAAGTCTATAATCCCAGCACTTTGGGAGGCTAAGGTGGGCAGATCATTTGAGGTCCGGAGTTGGAGACCAGCCTTACTGACATGATGAAACCCCTTCTCTACTAAAAAAAACAAAACTGGCCAGGCATGGTGACACATGCCTGTAATCCCAGCTACTCAGGAGGCTGAGGCATGAGAATCTCTTGTACCAGGAAAAGGAGTGTGCAGTGAGCCAAGATCATACCACTTCATTTGAGCCTGGAAGACAGAGTGAGAATCCATCTCAAAAAAAAATTAAAAATAAAATAAAATAACTATGATTAATATGCTTAGGCCTGTCATGGAAAACGTGGACACCATGCAAGAACACATGGCTAATCAAATAAGTGGAAGAAAAACACTAACAAAGAATCAAAACAAATTGAAAAAATAGAAATAATGTATCAAAAATAGAGAATGTTTTTGATCAGCTTACCAGTAGACTGTACATGGATAAATAAAGAATCAGGAAGCTTGCAGATATGTCAACAGAAACCTTCCAAACTGAACAAAAGTAAACAACGATAACCACATAATGTTCAATAACTAAGGAACAATTATAAAAGATATAACATGTGTAATGGAAATACCAAAAGAAGGATGAAGTAGGCAGCATAGGAAGCCTTCATCTCTAGAAAAAAATTTTAAACAGTTAGTGACGAGCCTGGGAGCATAGAAAGACTTCATCTCTAGAAAAAAATCTACAAAAATTAGCCGGTCATGGTGGCGCAACTTATAGTCCTAGCTAATTGGGAGGCTGAGGTGTGAGAATCACTTTAGCCCCAGAGTTCTAGGTTTCAGTGAGCTGTAATCATGCCACTATATTCCAGGGGAGCAAGCTAGAACTTGCCTCTGTAATAATAACAATAATAATAATAAATTAACTCTAACATTGAAGAATTGAGGAAAACATTTATCAAAATTCAATATTTATTTGAGAAAATCTACAAAACACCAATGACAGAAATCAAAGAACTAAATAAATGGAGAGGAATTTTATGTTCATTGATAGGAAATTTCAATGCCGGATCTTTCCAAACTCATCTATAAGGTCAATGCAATTCTGACCAAATTACCGCAAGTTAATTTATGGATATAGACGAATTGATTCTGAAATTTTTATAGAAGGCCAAAGTGCCCAGAAGAGGTGATACAATACTGCAGAAGAATTAGAAAGTCAGTTCAACACTACCTAACTTCAAGAATCATTATTAACTTACAATAATTAAAATACTGTGATACTAGTTAAAGAATAGAAAAACAATTCATGCATCATGGAATAGAGAGCCTAAAAATAGATCCACACAAATATAGTCAACTGACATTTGACAAAGAAGAAGGATATTCAAAAAATATTCAAAAAAGATGATATTTTTAATAAATGTCTTTTAAATAACCAACTAAACATTACATGCCTCCCCTCAAAAACAATGTACTCACCTCAAAAGAAACATTTAGACATTGGCCTTACTCGTTTCACAAAAATTAACTCAAAATGAATCTAAGAACTAAATATGACATATGAGACTCAAAAACTTCTGAAATATAATTATAGGAGAAATTCTAGATGACCTTGTCTTGCTGATGAATTTTAGATGCAAAACTAGAAGCACAATACATGAAAGAAAATAATTGATACTTTCGACTTCATTAAAATTATTATTATTTGCTTTGTGAAAGATACTGCTAAGAGATAGAAAAGACAAGCCACAAATTTGGAGAAAATCTTTTCCAAATGCATATCCTATATAAGACTGGCATTCAAAATATACACAGAATTCTTAGAACTCAATAATAAAAAAGTGAACAACCCAATTATAAAATGGGCAAAATATCTGAGTGGATACTTTGCCTAAGAAAATAGACATATATCAACAAGGCATTATCAATATTTGCCCTGCATCATTTGTCCTTAGGAAACTACAACTTAAAGCAACAGTGAGATACCACTATCCACCTACCAGAATGGCTAAAATGCAAAACACTGACCACACCCATGGCTGGAAAGGTTGTGGAGTAACAGAAACTCTCATTCCTTGCTGGCAGGAATGCAAAGTGGCATAGCTATTTTTCTATCTGACATAACACAGATGAGCCTGGAGGATACTGCGTGAAGTGAAATAAGCCAGACACAAAAAGAAAAATATTGTATGATCTCATGTATATTTGGAATAAAAAATATCAAATATACTGAAATATAGAACAAAGCAATGATTAACAGGGTTGGGAGCAGGAAATGGTGAGATATAGAGGCTGCAAAATGGCAGATATGTAGGATAAACAAGGTTCAAACAGTGCTCCTGCCTCAACCTCCCAAGTAGCTGGGATTATAGGCATGTGCCACAGTGCCTGGCTAATTTTGTATTTTTAGTAGAGATGGGGTTTCTCCATGTTTGTCAGGCTGGTCTTGAACTCCTGACCTTAGGTGATGTGCCCACCTGGTCTCAAACTCCCAACCTCAGGTGATCCACCCACTTTGGCCTCCCAAAATGCTGGAATTACAGGTGGTGATATCACATGTCACTGGCACGTGACAGTGTTTGATAGTATTTTACCTACAATTGAGCATCTTTCAAAATGGGAGTCTATTCTCTCAAACTCCTGCTACTGTTTTATCAGCTAAGTTTATGTAATTCTAATAATTGTTGGTGCCATTTCAACAACGTTTAAAGCATCTTCAGCAGGAGTAGATTCCACCTCAAGAAATCCCTTTATTTTTTAATCTGTAAGAAGCAACTCCTCATTCATGCAAGTGTTATCACGAGATTGCAGCAATTCAGTTATATCTTCATGCCCCACTTCCAATTCTAGTTTTCTTGCTATTTTCACCACATATGTAATGACTTTCTCCACTGAAGTCTTGTACCCCTTTAAGTCATACATTAGGGCTGAAATCAACTTTTTGCAACCTCCTGTCAATATTGCTGTTTTGACCTCCTCCGAGGAATCTTAATGGCCTCTAAAATGGTGGATCCTTTCCAGAAAGTTTTCATTTTACTTTTCCCAGATCCATCTGACAACTTACTATCTATGGCAGCTGTAGACTTATGAAACATCTTTCTTGAATAATAAGACTTGAAAGTCAAAATTACTCCTTGATCTATGGGCTGTAGAATGGATAGTGTGTTAGTAGACATGTAAACATTAACCTCCTTGTCCATTTCCATCAGAGCTCTTGGGTGACCAGGTGCATTGTCACTGAGCAGTAATTTTTTAAAGGACTCTTGCTTTTCTGAGCAGTAGGTCTCAACAGTGGACTTAAAGTACTCAGCAAACTACCCTGTAAACAGATGTGCTTCATTCAAGCTTTGTCAGTGAATTTATACCTCACAGACAGAGTAGATTCAGCATAAATCTTAAGGGCTATATGACTTTCAGAATGGTAAATAAGCATTGGATTTAACTTAGTTACCAGGTTCACTAGCCCCTAATAAAATTGAGTCATTCTGTCCATTGAAGCTTGCCAGGAATTAAAGTTTCTCTAGTTTCAAAAGTCCTCATGGCATCTTCTTCCAACAGAAGGCTCTTGTGTCTATTGAAACTCCATCATATTGTAACCACTTTCATCAATTAATTTACCTAGATCTTTAGATAACTTGTTGCACTTTTCCATCAGCACTTGCTGCTTCACCTTGCACTTTTATGTTACGGAGATGGCTTATTTCCGTAAACCACGTGAACAAACCTCACTAGCTTTAAATTTTTCTTCTGCAACTTCCTCCCTTCTCTCAGCCTTCACAGAATTCAAGAGAGTTAGGGTCTTGATCTGGATTAGGCTTTGCCTTATGGGAATGTGGTGGTTGGTTTGACTTATCCAGACCATTCAAAGTTTCTCCATATCAGCAACAAAGCTGTTTCACTTTCTTATCATTTGTGCTTTACTGGAGTAACACTTTTAATTTTCTTTAAGAACCATTTTTTTTTAGCATTCACAAGCTAATAACTGCTTGGTGCATAAGACCCAACTTTTGGTCTATCTTAGCTTTCGACATGTCTTCTTCACTAAGCTTAATCATTACTAGTTTTTATTTAAAGTGAAAAATATTCGACTATCTTTCACTTGAACACTTGGAGGCCATTATAGAATTACGAATTGCCTTAATTTCAGTATATTTTTGTCTCAGGGAATATGGAAGCCCAAGTAGAAGGAGAGAGAGACCAATTAGTGGAGCAATCAGAACACACACAACATTTATCAATTAAGTTTGTCATTTTATGTGGGTGTGTTTGGTGGTGTTTCAAAACAATTAAAATAGCAACATCAGAGATCATAGATCGCTATAACAGAAATAATAATTAAGAAAAAGTCTGAAATATTCTGAGAATTACCCTAATGTGACACAGAGATATGATGTGAGTTCATGTTGTTGGATAAATGGTGCCGAAAGACTTGCTGGATATAGAGTTGCCACAATACTTCAATTTGTATAAAAAAATAGTATCTGCAGAGCACAATAAAGCAAAGCACAAAAAACAGCATATGTCTGTATATATATGAATAAGATATATATATGTATTTTATTTATTATGTAGATTCTTTCAAATAACTTAAATATTTATGTAGTAACACCAGGTAAACTTGGGCACTGAACAAGTTCTCAAATTCTGTAATCAGATCAGACATTCCTACTCTCATTTTCTGTTCCACACATATTTTGCATAGTATCTACTTTTATCACAATAACTACTGAAAACCAAGCTTTGCAAAGAAATGTCATTATTGAAGGAAAGTAGCAACCTAATATTGAAACTATATTCTTCACCAGGCTGATAGTTTGCACACTGACAGTTATCCAAAATTGTATAATATCTGTGTCTACCTAAAAATTGTGTAATAACCCACAGTACCCATGTAAATTTTCTGTGACACCCCAGTGTGCTTCAGCACACTGTTTGGGAATAGCAGGAGCAGACTTGTCATATATTAATATGAAATGTTTTATAGAAATGATGTGTACCAAAAATGGCATATTATGCTATTGTTCAGTTCAAAGGATAAAAGTGAAATGAATTCCTGTGTGCTCACTACACAGCACAGTAATGGGAAATTACTTGTACTTTGAAGCCCTCTATATGGCTCTTTCTGAATACATTCTCCTTTCTCTTTCCCACGGAAGAAACTTGTCAAGTATGCTACAAGAACAAACACCACAATCACAGGCAGTGAATGTTTAAATTAGACACGCAGAAGTTAGGATACATAAGAGTCTCCAGAGTTTCACACTCCCAGGGAAATGTAACTGAATGCATAAGTTGTGTTGGCAGAAAGGATTTTTCTTCTAGATGTGGAACCCTCTTTGGGCAGGTACATGTGTGGCAATACGATCAGCTTGTTGCTAAATATTTGCATCCGTTCCCATAGTTAGTCAACACATATGGTCATTTCTTAAACAATACATATCTGGGTAGTCCAGGAGACTGTACACCCATCTGGTCTTTTAACAATAAATCCAGCATTTATATAAATGTAGGGACAGCATCTTCTGTGGCTGTGCTGTACCTCAGCCTATTTTGATGAGCAGTCAATACAACAGGCTGTCAGTAATTGTCAGTCACTATGATGATGGCAGTAGTACCTCACTGGATTTATCTATCTTAAAGTCAGACAATTCCATGCCTTCTTTTCAAGGCCATTAAAAGGGGAGATTCATTATAGAGGACCTGCAGAAACTTTATATCTCACATATAAGAATGATTATTTTTACCATTTCTTGCTTTGAGAAGGAGTCTCACTCTATCGCCAGGCTGGAGTGCAGTGGTACAATCCTGGCTCATGGCAACTTCCATTTTCTGGTTTCAAGCAATTCTCCTGCCTCAGCCTCCAGAGTAGCTGGGACTACAGGCATGCACCACCATGCCCGGGTAATTTTTTGTATTTTTAGTAGAGACAGGGTTTCACCATATTGGCCAGGATGGTCTCGATCTCTTGACCTCGTGATCCACCCACCTCGGCCTCCCAAAGTGCTGGGATTACAGGCATAAGCCGCTGCTCCTGGCCTTATTTTTACCATTTTAGTGTGTGATAACACTTTAGCTGCAGGCTGTTGGGCTGTTGGCAGGCTTTAGGAATTTAGGTATCTTGCAGCAATGTACTTGAACCCACCAAGGTGGAGAACACTTCCAGGGATGAGAGTGAATGAAGTCAACCAACCACAGGCATGCTGGTGTTGGAGAAAAATAAACTAAAATATTTGTACTGATTAAGAGTCTGAATAATTACTAGCAATTACAGTCTAGCCTTAGCACTCAAAACCGGAGTGTATTGGCCATCAGTGACCATGCTCTATTAGAACCCAAGTTACAGTCTGTTAGGGAGATACTATCAAGACAAATGGAGATTTGTGTTCACTTACCTCTCCCGTGAACTGACTTCCAAGCCTTTCCAGATAACTCAATTATACATGTAAAACAAAATTCCATGTTTTTATGTTATCTGTAAAAGGGCTGCTTTTCCAGACAATGAGGATGTTATATTTCTGACAATGACGTCTTCAAATGAATACTTTCTTTTTAAAATCATGTTCAAATGAATGAATGACCTATATGTGCTACATATTGAATGGAAATATTTTATATCACAGACATATCAAAAATGTGAGAAATATAAAAAACTTGCTGAAAAAAGCCTGTGAATACTAGTAATCCCATTTATTTTTCTTTTATTTTAATAAAAAAAGAAAGAGCAATGCCTTTAATGATGGTACTTTATCTCAGTAATACAATATGACACTTGTTTAAATGTTGCTGCTAATTAGTACATATCCTAATCTACCTGCCTATATACTAGTAGAAAATGGTTATTGTATTAGTCAGGGTTCTCTTAGAGGGACAGAACTAATGGGAGGATATATATGGGAAGTTTATTAAGTATTAACTTACATGATCAAGAGGTCCCACAGTAGGCTGTTTGTAAGCTGAGGAGCATGGAGAGCCAGCCCAAGTCCCAAAATTGAAGAACTTGGAGTCCAGTGTTCCAGGGCAAGAAGCATCCAGCACGGGAGAAAGATGTAGGCTGGGAGGCTAGGCCTGTCTCTCTCCTTTTCAGGTTTTTCTGCCTGCTTTATATTTGCTGAAAGCTGATTAGATTGTGCCAACCAGATTATGAGTGGATCTGCCTTCCTCAACCCACTGACTCACCTCTTTTGGCAACACCCACACAAACACCCAGGATTAATACTTCCTATCCCTCAATTCAATCAAGTTGACACTCAGTATTAAAAATCACAGTTATATATTAAAATATTTTTTCATTTTCTCTTATTAAGCATAACATATTTTGGTTTGTTTTTAGCTAGAATATTTCTAAAGTAGTTGTATAAGGTATACACAATTATTTACTATATTATATATACATATATGAATTATTTATTATTGAGTCATGTCTTTTTGAATATAGTATATTATAACATTAAATTTAGTCCTCTTGCTGCACATTGCATCTCCAGATAGATTCATCCTACATAATTGCAATTTGTACCTCTTGACCTACACCTTCTCATTTTCTCCTCCTCCCACTGACAACTACTTTTCTACTCTCTCCACTTCTATGTATTTGTTATTTTTTAGATACCATACATAAATGAAGTCATGCAGTATTTTTCTTTCTGTGTTTGGCTTATTTCACTTTGCTTAATGTTCTGCAGGTTCATCTATATTGTCATAAATGGAACTATCCTCTTACTTTTTAAGTCTGAATAATATTCCTTTGCATCACAATGTCTTGTCTTCTTCTACTTCTTTTTTTTTTTCTTTTTCTTTTTTTTTTTTTTTTTGAGATGAAGGTTTGCTCTGTTGCCCAGGCTGGAATGCAATGGTGTGATCTTGGCTCACTACAACCTCCGCCTCCCTGGTTCAAGTGATTCTCCTGTATCAGCCTCCCAAGTAGCTGGGATTACAGGCACCCACGACCACACCCTGCTAATTTTTGTATTTTTAATAGAGACAAGGTTTCACCATGTTGGCCAGGCTGGCACTGAACTTC
>CAUYLG010011656.1:0-47544 GCA_963573385.1 Cacajao melanocephalus | reverse complement strand
AAACATACATTTTTCTCAGTATCATATTACACCTGTTTTAAAAGTGACCGCATAATTGGAAATAAATCACTCCTCAGCAATTGCATAGCATTTCACAGGTTTAAATAAAATATTGATTGGCTGCTTGTTTGTTATTTTCATCTCTTATTCCTTCCTGTCTCCATTGTTAAGCACAATTATTGGCATAATAGAGGTTTTTAATACCCATTTTTAGACTGCATTCTAGCCTAGGCAATAGAACAAGAATCTCGTTCTCTCTCCCTCTTTCTCTTCCTCTTTCTTTCTCTCTTGCATTCTTTTTTCTTTCTTTCTTTCACTCTTTCTTTCTTTCTTCTTTTCTCTCTTTTTCTTTCTTTCAAAAAAAAAAGTTGCAGCCTAGCATATTTAGAGAAAGTCCAGTCTTACATTTGTTTAAAAGAAAAAAGAACACTCCACATACACACAAATATTAAAACAAAAGAACCAAGCTGTGTGTAGGTAACACATAGATATGAAAAAAAAAAAAAGTCTAGAAGATAACAGCATCAACCTATCACAGTGGTTATCTCACGGTCCTTCTTTTGAATCCAGGTGTAAAGCTTTCATCAAAAAAGATATATATATACAGAATATTTTTCCAACAATTTTAAGGAGTTCAGGATACATCAGGAACTCCTCTGATGTATCCTATTGGTTTTTTTCTCTCTGGAGAACTCACACGTCCATTTCTTTTCTTTGCTGTGTTGCTGCAGCTTTTTAAGTGGACTTCAGAGCCCTCCTAGTACAATTTTCATTCACAGATAGCTGTCCAATTGTTTTCTGTGGGTGATAAGAGCTGAGATCTCTGACTCCCCATCTTGCTTATGTCACTTAAACAGCTTCCTAATACACTGATGTTTGGAAAGGCAAGAATATCTTAGATATACTTTGCTCTTTTCTATATTAATTTCCTGACTACTTTTAGCTTCCACAGCAGATATGCCGTGATTTTGATTGGTAGTTTACCTAATTCATACATTAATTTGTTAGAATATAAATTTTTACAATTTTGATTCTTTCAATCTGTGGCATTTGGCAGCAACAGTAACAAATCAGCCATGGAAGTTTCTCCTTCCCTTTGCTTTGAGCCTATGAGTGCCATTACATGTGACATGGGTCTCTTGAAGACAGCATACTATTGGCTCTTGCTTTTTTATCCTGCTTGCCACTCTGTGCCTTTTAAGTGGGGCATTTAGCCCATTTGCATTCAATGTTAATATTGATATATGTGGGTTTGATTTTGTCATTGTGCTGTCAGCTGGTTATTATGTTGACTTGTTTGTGTGATTGCTTTATAGTGACACTGATCTCCATGTTTAACTGTGTTTTTGTATTAGCTAGTAGCAGTTTTTCCTTTCTGTGTTTACTGATCCTTTCAAGATCTCTTATAAGGAAGGTCTGGTGTCTGGTAGTAATGAAGTCCCTCAACATTTGCTTATCTGAGAAAGATTGTATTATTCCTTCACTTAGGAAGGTTAGTTTGGCTGGATATAAAATTCTTGGTTGAGGATTTCTTTTTTTTTTTTAAGAATGTTGAAGATAAAACCCCAATCTCTTCTGGCTTGTAGGGTAGTAGTGGAGAGGTCCACTGTTAGCCTGATGGGGATCCCTTTGTAGATGACTCACTCTTTCTCTCCACCTGCCTTTTAACATTCTTTTATTTTGACCTTGAAAAATATAATGATTATGTGTCTTGGAGATTATTTTCTTGTGTAGAATCTATTTCCTGAATTTGACTGTTGGCCTCTCTAGCAAGGTTGGGGATGTTTTCATGCAGAATATTCTGAAATATATTTTCCAAGTTGTTTTATTTCTTCCTCTCTCTTTCAGGGATG
The DNA here is from genome assembly GCA_963573385.1 of Cacajao melanocephalus. Classification (NCBI taxonomy): domain Eukaryota; kingdom Metazoa; phylum Chordata; class Mammalia; order Primates; family Pitheciidae; genus Cacajao; species Cacajao melanocephalus. The sequence goes on along the minus strand of CAUYLG010011656.1, from coordinate 45,691 downwards.
CCAATTATTTGTAGATTTGGCCTCTTTACATAACCCATACTTCTTGGATGTTTTGTTCATTTCTTTTTATTTTCTTCATTTGTGTCTGACTGTCTTATTTCAGAGAACCAACTATCAGGTTCTGAGATTCTTTCCTCAGCTTGGCTTATTCTACTGTTAATACTTGTGATTGCATTGTGAAATTCTTGTGTTATTCAGCTCTGTCAGACCCATTAGGTTCTTTTTTTACTGGCTATTTTGTCTTTCAGCTTCTGTGTCACTTTATTGTGATTCTTATTTTTCTTGGATTGGGTTTTGTCATCCTCCTGAATCTCAATGATCCTTTTTTCTATCCATATTCTGAATTCTATTTCTGTCATTTCAGCCAGTTTGGCCTGGTTAAGAAGCTTTGTTGGAGAACTTGTATGGTCATTTTGAGGATATATGATACTTTGGCCATTTGAGTTACCATAGTTCTTACATCGGTTCTTTCTCATCTCTGCATGCCGGTGTTCCTTTAACTGCAGAGTAGTTTGAATAGTCAACTGACTTATATTCTGGATGTTTCACTGGGCCAAGGCTTTGTATAGGATCTTTATTTGAAGCTGACTTCTAATCTCCGGTTTCAGAGAGGGGTATGTTAGTGAGATATTTTTGGTGTTGAAGCTTTGAGATGTAATTCAGCAGGGGATCCCTAGGCTTACTGGCCAGTTGGAAGACTCTTGCTCAGTTGTGTGCCTCCTGTATGTTTCCTCACAGTTGCATCTGTTTTCCCTCTCAGTACTCTGAAAGTGTGGGTTCAATTCCCCCTGAGTGCTGGCTGTAGTTCATGATTCAGCACTCCTGGGCTGCTCACTGCAGCTCTGGGGTTATCTCAATTTTTATGTTCCTTCCTCAGCTTAGAGATAGCAAAGGAAGAGGTCTTAGTAGTGGTTGTAGCCAAGGGTCATTTATTTGACTCCTGGGGGCTCCACTTCAGAGAGATGCAAGTCAGCAATCACTCAATGCAGTAAGTGATTGCACTGGTGGAGGGTATGTGTTTTGGATCCAAGCCATGGGTTCCCTGTCTGGTGATGAGCTGTGGGTGGGAGTTGTGTGGGACCCATGAGAGAAAACTGGCTTCTTCTCCTTGGGTTGACTGCAGATTGTTAGAGGTGTGGGTAAGGCACTTAAAAGTCTTTTCTCCTTCATTAGTCTAAGGATGGCAAAGGCAGTTCCACTGCAGAGGCAGTGGCATAGAGGCTTTCAATTGTCCCTGGAAGATCTGTCTAGGGAGTTGTTGATTTGGTACTGGCTTGATAGCTCTGGCAGGGAGTGGCTCGAGGCCCAGGCCTGAGGACCTTCCTGGTGAGAAGATATGGGAATGAAAACCCACTTAACACCCTGGTCACTTTTCTATAGGGCTGTTGCTATATGCTTGGGGCCTACTCTAGTACCTAGTGACCTCAGATTTCCCAGAACCTGGAAGTGTCACCAGTGAAGGCTATGAAACAGCAAAGATGATGGCTTGTCCTTTTTTCTGAGAGCTTTGTCCCAGGGAGGTATGCACCTTTTGTGGGCCCAAAGGCAGCAGTAGGAAAACCCCAGTTGAGAGATTCCACCCAGTGAGGAGGAACAGGATTGGGATACACTTAAAAAACAGTCAGTCTGGCCAGGTTTTGGTAGAGTAGCTGTGCTTTGCTGGGGGTCTACTTCAGTCCCCAGTCACCTCAGACACTTTGAAGCCCAAAGGCTGGAGTTGGTAAGTCACCAAAACAGCAAAGATGGTAACTCACTTCTCCCTCTGAGAGTGCTTCTCAGGGAGAATTCAGATCTTTGTCAGCTGGAGAGCTTGGGTGGGGTTGGCTGCAGGATCCAGCTGGGAGTTCCTGCCCAGTGAAAAGGATGGGATTGTGCACCTACCTAAAGCACAGTCTGGCCATGTTTTGGTAGAGAAGCTGTGCTGTTCTAGGCTGGGTGATCTTTTCCACCCCGGCTCAGCTTCAAGAACAGCTAAGGCTGTTCTTCCTGAAGGCTGGAACAGCTAAGGCATCTGAACAGCAAAGATTGCAGCCCACCTTTCCCCTTTGAGCTCCTTCTTAGGGAAGGGCAATGCCACTACTGGTAGGTGGCTGGAATTCCAAGCCAATGGATCTTATCTTGTGAGGTACCAAGGAAGTGGGGCCTGTGGGTTGTTGCTGCTCAGCCCCCTGGATTTGGCCTCTTTCCTCAGGGTATATACAGGAGTCCAATCTCCAACTTTGCTGGAGCTGCAGCTACTTTTACCAGAAAGCCCAAGTATCTTAAGGCTCTGAGGTCTTCACACATGCCTGACTGGCTGCTCTGCCAAGACTCCACATAGCTCTGTGTGTTAGACTGAAGACTGAAGGCCCTGGTGGAGTGGGTTCACAAGGAGATCTCCTGACTTGAGGGTTGCAAAGACCTAATGCTCACCCCTTCTGCTCCTTTCCATGACAGCCGCTTACACTAGCTGCTTCTGGTCATCCATCTTGCCCACTCCTCCCCTATTTTTCTTAAGGTTTGAATTGGCATTCTTTTTTCAATTCTTTCAATTCACAATTTTGTTACTTTATTGTATTTCTTTTCAAAAGATTATTACTTCTGATTTTAGCATTGGCTGCATCTCATAAATATTGCTGTATTTTATTCATATTTACCTTATATATTAATAGGCAATTTGGCACCTTATACACTAAGGAGTATTGAAAAAGGGAGGAGGCTTTGATATCTGCAATGTTAGTTTGGATTTTAACCCCTTCACTTATTAGCTGTGTTTCTTAATTCTTCTGACCTAAGTGTATTCATCTATCAAGTTGGTATAACAATAAAACTTAGCACAGCTGGAGCCACTTAAATTCTTTGAACACAGAAAGCACTCAATAAATAATAATACATGACCATGTATAGTGTTTATTATATGCTGGGGTCACTATTCTGAATTTTTGACAAGTATCAACTCACTTAATCATCTTAAACAACTCCAAAATAGATATATAATATCTCATTTTACAGATGAGACAACTGAGGCACAAAAGATTGTGTGGCTTGCCCAGTATCACACTTCTTGGGAGTGGAAGAGCCTGAATTTGAAGCCAGGCAGTTTGGCCTAGGAGAAAATTTTAAATTATGAAGTATATTAGTTAACTACTGCTGTGTAACAAACTGCAAAATCTGATTGCAACGTTCTTTTATTGTCACTCAGGTATCCTCAGATCAACTGGAGATCAGCTGAGACTGGCTGATGTAGAGTAGGCTTAAATGTATGACTTCTCCAAACATGACTGTAGGTTAGCTTGTCTAGGTTGAGTTTGACTGAGATACCTTTGACCCATGTTTCTTTCATCCTCTCCTGGATTCAGTAAGCTACCCAGTCAAACATGAGAACGTTTTCTAAATTTAATAGGGGAGAAAAAAAAAAGTTTGAGTCTCACAATATCAGATACTGCTATTGGCTGTGAATTTTGAATACCATCTCCCATTATAAATTCCCACTAGATGCTAAATACAAGAAACCAAGTCATCAAACTCATAAGTAAATGTCATTGGAGGGACCATATACTTGTTTCTATCCCAGTTCAGGATTAAAATCACCTCCTTCTTCTTTACACTACAGCTGGTGTAGGGAAGGAAACTGCCAAAAACTTATTAGATAATTAGTGTTGAGAGAGGCTGTAGACAAACTGCACCTATTTCAGATTGCTCTTTCTTAAAGACACAACCAGGCCAATATATTACCTTTTTCCCTTTCCAATGGCAGACCCCCTGTGTCTGTTTATTCTCTCCTGTCCAGAAACACAGAATAATCAATGGTTAACACCATGTCTTTATTATGCTGTATCAGCGTATATGGGAGGTGATGTTTCTGAACTTCTGGCGTCTCTGCTAGGCCTCATTTCTCTAGGGGTGAAGTCCTAACATTGAGCCATCTTCGATCTGAGAAACCACAAGAAACAAAAGATTTCTAAATCTTGTTGTTTCATAAATACTTTAAGATAGATAACAAATTATGAGGCCACACCTGATGTAGGGTAAAACTAATGAACCCTCAAGACCTAAAGATCCTGATGTCCGTGGCATCAAGTCATCTGTTGGTCCATATTGGCATATTTTCTGCATCAAATAAAGCCTTCTTTGTCCAAAGGCAGTAGGAAGTATGAATTCTGTTACAGTCCATTCATGGTCATTTTGTGGGTTAAGGGAATTCTGACAGGCTAAATCTGGCAGAAATCTCAGAATTCATAAACTCAGCAGCACCTTCTCTTTTTCAATCTCTTCAAGGCATCTTTAATTTCTTTATTCCTCAAACTGTAAATCAAGGGATTTAACATGGGAATGATCACAGTGTAGAAAACTGATGCAAATCTGTCAAAGCTGGAAGAACCACCAGAGCTGGAACTCAAGTAGACAAAGATTCCTGATGTATAGAAGAGGGAAATAGCTGTCAGATGAGAAGCACAGGTGTTGAATGCCTTGGACCTGCCTTTAGCTGAAGTGATCTTCATGATGGAGATACCAATATAGCCATAGGATATCATGACAACTAGGGCACTTGCTATTCCAAAGAACATGGTTAATATAGCAGTCATAACCTGTACAAAGAAAGTGTCTGTACAGGACAAGATTAACAGTTGGGGCATGTCACAGAAGAAATGTCTGATGACATTCAACCCACAGAAGCGGAGTTGAAGCAAAGCACCAATTTGGGATAAAGAAGCAGTGAGGCCAGCCATGTAGGCTCCCAGTACCATCCGAACACAGAGGGTGGGTGACATGATGGATGAATAAAGCAGGGGTTTACAAATGGCAGCATAACGATCATAAGCCATGGCTGTCATGAGACAAGACTCACTCAGTCCCATTGTTGAAAAGATAAAGTACTGAATAATACAACCAACAAAGGTGATAGTTTGCTGTTCCTGTAAGAAGTTGGAGAGCATCTTGGGGACAGTGGAGCTGAAATAGCAGACATCTATGAAGGACAAGTTACTGAGGAAGAAATACATGGGTGTATGGAGGTGGGAATCCATCCTTATTATAAAAATGAGGGACAGGTTCCAGGCCAGAGATGTAATGTAGATCACCAGAAATATAATGAAGAGTACTGAAATAATTCTGGGAAAATCTGAGAATCCCAGCAGGATGAAATGGGTGATTCCTGTAATATTTCCTCCTCCAGTCATTGGCACTGTGCTCCTAATATCAGAAAGGAGACAAGAGAATGGATTGCTAACTCAGGTGAAATGATAACATTTTCATCTTCATATGTGTACATCTTTTCCCCCAATGAGCACTGGAAAAGGAGAAATGTTTTACTGTTCTGGTGGAAAGACCCCAACCTTTATTCTTGAATTGTCAACATGTACCTGCACAATGCTTCAGTTTCTTCATTAATTCGTAGGGTATCATGAGAATTAAAAAATGTATTTAAAAAGTTGACTGATAATTTTTTTAAAATATGCCATAGAAATGCTGAGGGTATTATTTGTAAGGTAAAGATCACTAATTAAGATCATTGTTTCTCTTAAAAAATACCTCTGATTATTCATTATGTAACCATTGCTTTAAAATTATGAACTCTGAGGCCAGGTGTGGTGGCTCATGCCTGTAATCCTAGAACTTTGGGAGGCTGAAGTGGGTGGATCACCTGAGGTCAGGAGTTTGAGACCAGCATGGCCAACATGGCGAAACCCCATCTCTACTAAAAATACAAAAATTAGCTGGGCATGGTTGCACAGACTTGTAATCCCAGCTACTTGGGAGGCTGAGGCAGGAGAATCACTTGAACCCAGGAGGTGGAGGTTGCAGAGAACTGAGATTGTGCCACTGCTCTCCAGCCTGGGCAACGAAGCAAGACTCTGTCTAAAAGAAAATTATAAATTCTTAAATGGCATCCTTCCAAAATATATTTGATGGACAAGAGTTCTGTACTGGATTGTTATCTATGTAGATTTAAAATATTTTTTATTTTACCCTTTAGAAAAATTACTTTCCCTGTTTGTAATAACTTATCCTACTTTAAGAAAAATGTATTTAATATAACATATCCAAACTGGATTTAACAATAATATCATAAATTCTGATAATATTTTGAGGCAGGCAGAGCATGAGCGTTCAATAAAGTTATGGAACAAGTCTTCTCAGGGAAGCCTTCATACAAAGCATTCCAGAAGGAGGCTAGTGCAGCTCACTCTTGACCCCAACTATTGCCTCAATTTTAGGGTATTTGGGAAACAGTATAGTAATGTGGCTGAAGGTTCAGACTTTGGAGTTTTTGTTCCAATATCTTCTTCTTCTACTAACTTGTACCAGTGACATAAAAACATTAAGCTTGATTTACTACTAATAACGTAAGGACAACAAAAGCTTCGCACTTCCCAGGTTACTAGGAAGGTTATAAGTGAAAATTCAGGCAAAAGTTTAGCACACAATTAGGTACACAGCAATTGTTTAATAGAGGTTGGATATTGTTATCATCGATTACTTGCAAATAACCATGAGTGACAGTTATACCTGTGGGTAGAAATATAAAAAGTAATATTTTCATGGGTTAATTTGAGGGAATTCATGAGACAGCATCAGCCAGGCATCCTTGCCTCTAGGCAGGTGTAGATTCAGACCTAGTATTTATGTCAGTCAAACCACCTAGGGCCATGAAGATGTAAGCTATACAAGCCATTTTTTCTTCAGTTTGGTTGACTTTGGGATCAATGGAAAACCAGCATCAAATTATGATGGATCTTGAACTACAGCAAAGGTCAAAATAAATATTTCAATTCTCTAATAATACAGAAGTAAATCCTTTTTTTTAGGTAGATACAATCAGCAAGTCAGAGCTTACCTACAGACTTACAGTATTAGGTTGATGCAAAAGTAATTGCAGCAATCAAAGGTATGCATAGATAATGTACACTCACTCTACTCCATATTCAGACTGTCCTTTCTTGAGATCAAAGAACAAACCAATGATAATAGCCAAGATGATTTTGAAGAAGATGAATAATTAAAAAGGATTTTAAGTTTCAGATATTAAAAAGTATTATGAACACTGATAATTTATTTTCATAACAGACATGTACCAAAAGAACAAATAAAAATTTCATAAATAAATGTAAGTGTTGGTAAGAATTTTATATATGAAGAAGTATTTTCAATTGATAGTGAAGGAACAAACTCTTCTATAAATAGTCTGTGAGAACTGCCTCACTATGGGTAAAAGAGTATTTGAGGAATAAATAGATATGCATTTATATAATCTTGAAATGGAAGTGATATTCCTGAAAAATGACATCAAAACAGAATTATAAGTGAAAAAATATGGCAAAGCAATTTAAAACTTGGTCATGGCAGAAAAACCCTCATATAGAAAGCATATTTGAAAGATAATTGATGAATGTGGGAAAAATAGAGATAAAACAGAAAAAGACAACATTGTTATTATCATAATATATAAGATATTGTATAAATCAGTAAAAAATGGGCATTCATATGCACCACTGATGAGTACACAAAGTAGTTCTACTTTTCTGGAGGAAAATTATTTGCTTTTTATAAACTCTTCTGCAAGCATGAGCTCTCTCTCCCTCTCTCCCCACTCTTCTCTTTGTCTCTCTCTGTCACACACACACACACACACACGCACACACACCCCTTAAAAACCATTTATAATGTCAAACATTAAAAGGAATGGTTGGTATGATTTTGACTTTCTTCTTTATACTTATGTGTATTCTCTCGATTTTCTACAGCTTCTACATTTATGATAAAAACGTTATTAAATGTAAAAATTATTAATAGGGTTGAGAAAGAGGGAGGAGAGATGAAGAGAGAGAGAAGGGGGGTGGAAAAAGAGATAGAATGTGAGAGAGTAGACTTTCCTGAATCTTACTTGCTGGCTGTGTGATAATTAGCACATGATTAACCTCTCTGTGCCTCAGTTGCCTCATCTATAAGTGAAGTTGATAATCATTAACACCTCATAGGGTTGTTGCAAGGATGGAATGACATAAAGGGCTAAAACCAATAAGGCCTCGGCCAGGCTGGGGTCTCAGGCCTGTAATCCCAGCACTTTGGGAGGCTGAGGCAGGCTGATTGCCTAAGGTCAGGAGTTCAAGACCAGTCTGGCTAACATGGTGAATGCCTGTCTCTACTAAAAATACAAAAATTACCCAGGCATGGTGGCACACGCCTGTAGTCCCAGCTACTCGGGAGGCTGAAGCAGGAGAATCTCTTGAACCCAGGAGGTGGAGGTTGCAGTGAACCAAGATTGTGCCACTGCACTCCTGCTTGGACAACAGAGCAAGACTTTATCTCAAAAAAGCAACAACATAAAACAAAAGACAAAAACAGTAAGACCTAAAGAAAGTTAGCAATGATCATTCCTATTATCACTATTCTCTTAAAGGGGACTAAAGGAAGAACTAGTACTGAATTATCAAGGAGCTCTTAATAAAATTATTTCTTAAATTAGATGATTTCTAAACCAGACCAAAGAATATTGTTGACAAATAATTGTATTTCTTTCTATCTTGTAGTATTGTTTTATCTCCCATCCAGCTGGACTGTCGATTGCTGTTGCTGCTTTTTGTTCCAGCACCACGAAGTACCCTCAAGCTGAGAGCGCTGACTGTATCAGCACACAAATATGTAGAGACATTTAATTATTTAATGCTAAGCATTGTGGATACTAATATTTTGTGTTTAACAAATTAATAAATGGTTCTTTCACTCAGGTTTGGATGTCAAACTAAGAAAGTATTATTTTGTTTTATTTCCATTATGGTTTTATTAAATTGGAAATCTTTCTGTTTACTCTTATAATAGCCATTAAAAGGAATGGAATTATGCCCTTTGCAGGGACATAGATGGAGCTGGAAGCCATTATCCTCAGCAAACTAATGCAGAGCCATTATCCTTGGCAAATTAGCACAGGAACAGAAAACCAAACACCGCATGTTCTCATTTATAAGTGGGAGCTGAACAATGAGAACACATGGACACAGGGAGAGTAATAACACACACTGGGGTCTGTCAGGGGGTGGGGTGGGGGGAGGGAGAGAATGAGGAAACATAGCTAATGCATGCTGGCCTTAATACCTAGGTGATGTGCTGACAGGTGCACCATGGCACACATTTACATATGTAGCAAACCTGAACATCTTCCATATGTACCCCAGAATGTAAAATAAAAATAAAAATTAAAACATGATGTAAAAACCAACAAAACCCTTTAATACAATTTCTCAGGTATATTATCCAAGGTGAGTTAAATTTAACAAAAATATTTTCAAAATATAAGCTCTCACAGACAACATCCCCCAAACACCAATTTAACTGGTCAACCCAAGAAAATAAGTTAAATTGTGGATCAATTGGTTGCAATAACTCTTACTTTTTTATTACATTCTGGTGACACAGGCAGACATAATTAAATGTATTCTATGTAGTCTACCATTTCCAGTAAAGAAGAAAGAGTTGTGGATTGTTTCTTATTCATGATAAAATTTATCCTGAAAACTTATCTTGTTGACATTTGATAAGCTAGAGAAAAAGAGAAAAATACCTTCACTCTGTCTGATTAATTCCTTGCATATGTTCACCATCTACTGAGACAACTTGCAGAGGAAAAGATAATTGATGTAAATACTGGTTAAAGATTTTACTGGATGAATGTAGGTGATCAAAATCCTATCCAGTGCAAATCTAATAAGGACATGGTCAGTTTGCAAAGTTGTGCAGGGTACAAAATCGGGTAAGCAAGAAACGTTGCTGAATAAAGAACAATGTATGTAAAAGAAGGTTAAAAGGAATATTTAAACCAACACTTCTTGTGCTTGGAGTGGGTATCTCTGATATCTGTGTTGCCCAGGCTAGTGTCTTCAGATCCCAGGGTCTCCAAAAATTACAACAGAAAGCAATTTGAAGTATTTCAAAAGTTCTAATAGCAGTATATATGAGTACTCTGTCATATCATTAAGACTCAGTTTGTCTCTTACTATTCAGAGATCATAAAACAAAGCTATGTATTTAAACAATCAAATTAATTATTAGCTTGTGAAAACGAATTCTGAAGGGCAAAAATTAAAAGGGTTGTTGGGGTGGCGAAAACCGGGAAACATATGCAAGTGGGTTTTGATCTTAGGAAATTCCTCTGAAACTCAGTAAATTATTATTTTTGATTCACCTTTCAGGATCGACAGACATCATATCCTTTGACTATAGATTATCCTAATATCCCCATTCTTCAGAAGAAAAAAGAAAATAACAGTGTTCAAGGTCACATTAAGAATTCAATGCCCATCCATCACCCTTCAGTAATATCTGAAATTTTATGTTTGAGGTTATTCTTTTTACAGAAGCTCTGAGAATTTCAGTAAGAAGAAACAGAATCCAATGAAGAGTGTTAAGTACAGAATGTGGAAGGGAGGAAGAGGGAAGAGTTGAAGCATGAGAGAGACTGAGGACCATAAACTCTGTTACATGTGTGTCCTTACAAGAAGAATTACATGGATATTGAGATGGTGCAGAATTCACCGTTCTAAGTCTTGTCCTGTGACCTTGACCCAGCTTCCTCAAGAAGACAGAGTTCTTGCGAAAGGTTGAAATTGCTTATTTCTTTTCCAATGGAATTTTTCAGGTGGGCATATCACTCTCCAAGATGGGCATGTTTGACCACAAAGTTGGCTGTCCACTCACAGCAAGAGAGATGGCCTTAAGTGGGGATCCTCTTAAATGTACTGCTGAGAGCAGAGCTTAAAGGAGTAAATCCAATTAGAGAGAGAAAGCATGCCAGGTGCTTACTTTCTGATGCCTTGGTTGTCATGGAGTTTTTGTCTCTGCTGATCTTATGCTCCACTTTGCTATAAGTGGGTCAATTCCCTACTTCCCTATTGTCCTATCATGATGTCAGGATTGCAATTTCTTGCTAAACTGGAAGTCATTGAAGCTGGAAAGAATATAGGGATCTTCTAGTTCAAAACTCTCAATTTCTAGGTGACAAATCTGAGACCAGAGTGCTAAGGGGTTTGCCCAAGATGACACTCTAGCCAGTAATATAGGTTGATAGCAATAAATTAGATATGTGTATGCTTCTCTGCTTACAAAACACTTACATTCTAGATAATTATGTACATATTTCCTCAAATACATGAGTTAATGATCACAGCAGTCCTACAAGGCAGACATGGCATTATTTCCCATGCATAAGTGAGGAAATTGAGGCACTAAGGAATACAATAAGGCTAATTCATAACAAAGCCATGGCTTCTCATGGTTATGACCATGGGTATTGATATCATACAATTTGTGTTGAATTTTGGCTCATCCACTTGCTACTTGTGTGACCTTGAGTAAATTAACCTCTCTATACCTCAATGTTTTCACCTATAAAATGGGGCTAACAGCAATAGCTACTTCAAAGAGTAGCTTTTCATTGAGAATTAAATTGGATAAAGACTATAAAGCATTTATCAGAATGTGTAGTACAAATCATGCCTTCTATTTAATAGTAGATATAACTTACGTGTTTTGATTTGAGATCTTTCCTCCATATTATGCTGCATTTCTAGTCCTTTATTAAAATCTTTCATTAAAAATATCTACTTATGGTCATTTCTACAAACATGGTGGGTTTCCTTGGGGGTGGAGAGAGGAAGCTTATTTATCTTTTCAGTTACAAGGAATATAGAAAGGTTTTGGACAAGGTCCCATTCTTTGTTTGATCTACTTCAGCCAATCTTACTTAAAGGAAGAAACGGATGAATGGGAGCAATAAGTTAATTATTTAACTCTTGTTAATAGATTAGTACTTATAGTACTAATATACTTATAGTCCTCCTGATAAGGACTATAAGAATACAATCCTTTAAACTGAATAGCTTTTCTTTAAAAAAATAAATTTTATTGTATGTATTCAAAGTGTACAACATGATATTATAAGATACATATTGATAGTAAAATGGTTACTATAGGGAAGCAAATCAACATATCCATCACTGCATGTCGTTACCCAGTTTTTATGTGTGTGTGTGTGCGTGTGTGTACATGTGTGTGTGTGTGTGTACATGTGTGTGTGTGTGTGGCAAGAGCAGCTGAAGTCTCATTTAGCAAAAATCCTAAGTACAATATTATTAACTACTGACCTCACTTATATGTCAAATATTGAAATAAATAGCTTCTTAAGATTTTCTGTTATTCTTAAGAATAACATCAAAAGTATGGAATTTGGGCACAGTGGCTAACCAATAGAGGGATTATTTTGGACAAATAAGAACTATTATTTCCATAACACACACTTTGTGAGATTCAAGATGTATTGTCACCTACACAGAAGAGCATGGTAATCCTGAATATGCCTAAACTTTCCATCTGCAATTGGGATAATTTCTCACCTGCCAACCCCATATGGGTATAGGAAAAATCGAATCTATGTGATGTAACTACATGAAGTGTAAAACATTATATAAATGGTAATGTAATATAAATGAAGTTTAGTACATAACCTCTAGACTAGAGAAATATCTGCACATTAAAAAAAATTATCTCGGTCAGTCTCCAAGTCTCTATGACAACCCTAGGTCTGGTGCTTTGGCTGCTCACTGGTCAAACTTAAGGTCCTGGAATCCCTGGGAAGCTCAGGTCTCAGGGACTTGGGTCCAGCCTCCCTAAACATACCATGATAGCCATAATTTCTCAGGTCTTTCACAGTCTCTGGGAAGCTACCATGAAGCATGCTCCGGGTGCATCTATGCCAAGAAATTGCTGGCTTTGATTTCCTTGCACCTCTAAGAATTGCTCCAACTCTTCACCTGAAAAGTGGCTCTTTCTACCTACTCTTTTTTCTCTCCTATTTCTTAAAAAAAATTTTTACCTCCTTCTGTAGGCTCAACGGGTAAGGTGGAAGGAACAAGGTTATTTGCGAATAAACCCAAACAAACATTGCCCTCCTGCACCATGCTCCCCTCCTCTCCTCTCCTCTCCCTTCTCCTCCCCTCCTCTCTTCTCCCTTCCCTTCTCCCCTCCCCTCTTCTCCCCTCTCTCCTCTCCTTTCCTCTCCTCTCCTCTCTTCTCCTCTCCTCTCCTTTCCTCTCCTCTCTTCTCCTCTGATCCCCTTTCATGCCCAATTCTCCTCTTCTCTATTTCTCTCTTTAATTCACTTACTCTCTTTCTGTCTTTGCTTGGCTCCAAATATTTTATTTTATTTTTGTTGGAATATAAATAAATGCTTAACAATTAAAAATGAAAGAAATGAACAGATTCAGGGTAATGTTAACAAGATCATCAATTACATGTGGCTACTGTTCCTCATCCATATAAAAAAGTACCAAAACAACAAGCAGCCACAATTTGACCAAAGTGACTAAAGGAGAATGCTAGGGTACAGCAAGGGAGTGGTGGAAAGTTTGTGGTACACAGTAACTCAGGACGGCCACCTAGAGCAGGAAGAAACCACCTTGCTTCTGCCACCCATTCCCTCCAGTGGGGATCAGCTCAGAACCAGGAGGGGGCTTCTCCTTGTGAAGAAAAGGTAAGCAGGAAGTCCCAACAGCTGCCATCACTGTCATGGACACCTACAGTTTTCACTACTTATGAGTCCTGCAGTCCTCATAGGCCCTGAGCCCAGCTTAGGGGGCTGACTGGAGTTCCAAAGGCTGCACTGCTCCTGAGATGGAGCCCATGATTGTGGCTGCTTGTTGTTTTGGTACGTTTTTATATGGATGATGAACAAACTCATGATTGTGGCTACTTGTTGTTTTGTCCTCCTGTTGCCACTCGATTTCTAATTAACTGCACCAATAATATAGTTTAGTTCGGTGTATAAACTTCAGTGTACTCTGAGCCAAGCGAGCTTATAATTATTTATCTAGAATTAACATGGGTCTCCCCCAGCCATCTTGACCCACATTCCACCATCACCAAATAGGCTTTATTCCTTGAATGTAAACTTGGCTCAGCATAGGAGAATCAATAAATGTGACTCATCACAAAAACAGAACTAAAGACAAAGAACACATGATTATCTCAATAGATGCAGAAAAAGCTTTTGATAAAATTCAACATACATTCATGTTAAAAACTCATCTAACTATGTATTGAAGGAACGTACCTCAAAATAATAAGAGCCATCTGTCACAAACCTACAGCTAACATCATACTGAATGGGCAAAAGCTGGAAGCATTCTTCTTGAAAACTAGCACAAGACAAGGATGCCCTCTCTCACCACTTCTACTCAATATAGTATTGGAAGTACTGGACAGAGCAACCAGACAAGAGAAAGAAATAAAAAACACCCAAATAGGAAGAGAGGAAGTCAAAATAGCCATGTTTGCAGATGATGTGATTCCTATGTCTAGAAAACCCCATAGTCTTTGCCCCAAAGCTCTTCAAGCTGATAAGCAACTTCAGCAAAGTCTCAGGATACAAAATCAATGTATAAAAATCACTATCATTCCTATATACTAACAACAGTCAAGCCTAGGGAATACAACCTCATTCACAATTGTTACAAAAAGAATAAAGTACCTAGAAATACAGCTAACCATGGAGGTGAAAGATCTCTACAAGAACTATAAAACACTGCTCAGACAAATCAGAGATGACACAAACAAATGCAAAAAACTTTCCATGCTCATGGATAAGAAGAATCAATATAATTTAAATGGCATACTGCCTAAAGCAGTTTGTAGATTCAATACCATTCCCATAAATCTTCCAATAACATTCTTTGCAGAACTAGTAAAAACTACTTAAAAATTTAAATGGATCCAAAAAAGAGTGAATAGCCAAGGCAATCCTAAGCAAAATTAGCAAAGCTGGAGACATTATGCTACCTGACTTCAAACTATATTACAGGGCTACAGAAAGCAAAACAGCATGGTACAGGTACGAAACTTCAGCAAAGACACGTAGACTAACAGAACATAATAGGAAACCAAGAAATAAGGCCACACACCTACAACTATTTGGTCTTTGACAAAGTTGGCAAAAACAAGCAATGGGGAAAGGACTTCCTATTTAATAAATGGTGCTGGAATAACTGGCTAGTTATATGCAGAAGATTGAAACTCGACCCCTTCTTTACACCATATATAAAAATTAACTCAAGATGGATTAAAGACTTGACTGTAAAACACAAAACTATAAAAACCCTGGAAGACAACATAGACAATACCATTCTGGACATAATCTTGGGCAAAAATTTCATGACAAAGATGCCAAAAGCGATTGCAACAAAAGCAAAAATTGACAAATGGGATTTAATTAAACTAAAGAGCTTTTGCATAGCAAAAGAAACTATCAACAGTGTAATCAGACAACCTACAAAATGGAAGAAAATATTTGCAAACTGTGCAACTGACAAAGGTCTAATATTCAGCATCTACAAGGGACTTAAATTTACAGAAAAAAACCAAATGACCCCATTAAAAATTGGGCAAAAGATACAAACAGACACTTTTTGAAAGAAGGCATACATGCAGCCAACAATGATATTTTTAAAAGCTCAGATTATTAGAGAAATGCACATCAAAACTGCAATGACATACAATCTCACACCAGTCAGAATGTCTATTAGTAAAAAGTAAAAGAACAACGAATGCTAGTAAGGTTTCAGAGAAAAAGGAATGCTTATCCATTGTGGGAGTGTAAATCAGTTCAACCATTGTGGAAAACAATGCAGCGAATCCTCAAAGACCTTAAAACAAAACTACCATTCTATCCAGCAATCCCATTATGGGGAATATAACCAAAGGAATATAAATATTTCTATCATAAAGACACATGCATGCCTATATTCATTACAGCACTATTCACAATAGAAATGATCATCAATGGTAGACTGGATAAAGAAAATGTAATACATATATACCATGTAAAACAGGCATAAAAATAATGAGATCATGTTTTATGTAGGAACACGGATAAATCTGGAGGCCATTATCCTTAGCAAACTAAAGCAGGAATAGAAAACCAAATATCACATGTTCTCACTTATAAGTAGAAACTAAATGATGAGAAGACATGGACACATAGAGGGGAACAGCAGACACTGGGGCCTACTGGAGGGTGTAGGGTAGGAGGATGGAGAGGGTCGGGAAAAATAACTAATGGGTACTAGGCTTAATACTTGCCTGTATAACCTGTATAGTAAACCCTCGTGACATGAGTTTACCTATATAACAAACCTGCACATGTACCTCTGAACTTAAAATAAAAGTTAAAAAAGTAAGGAAACTGAATTCAACAGCATATCAAAAGGATTATACATCATTACCAAGTGGAATTTATCCCTGGCATGGAAGACTGGCTTATCATATGGAAATTAATCAATGTGATATGTCACATTAAAACAAGTAATGATATCTGATATCAAATGAATGATACCACATGATTATCTCAGTTGACTCAGAGAAAACACTTGACAAAGTTTAACACCCTTTCTAGATAAAAACTCTTAATAGTTTAGGTATAGCAGGAAAATTTCTCAACATAATAAAGGCCAATTTATGCGTAATCCACACCTAATATAATCAGTAGGAAAAAGCAGAAAGTTTTCCATTAAGATTGAGTACAAGGCAGGGATGCCTATTCTTGCCAAATCTACTCACAATGGTGCTTCCCGTACTAGCCAGAGATATCAGAAATAAAAGGCATCCTAATCAGAAAAGTAGAAATAAAATTATCTCTAATTGCAAATGATGTAATAGTATATGTAGAAAACCCAAGAGACTTCAAAAACCTGACTGCACTGCTGGAATTAATGAATGAATTTAGAGAGTTGTAGGATATAAAATAAACATACAAAAGTCGGTAGAGATGGGGTTTCACCACATTGGCTAGGCTGAACTCCTGACCTCAGGTGATCTGTCCACCTCGACCTCCCAAAGTGCAGGGATTACAGGCATGAGCCACCGTGCCCAACCCTCAGTAGCATTTTTATACACAGATAATAACCTGGCTGAAAAAGAAATGAAGAAAACAATTCCATTTATGGCATTAAAAAAATACTTAGAGAGAAATTTAACCAAGTGAGACACAGAAAGAAAAACATTGCATGATTGTACATACATACACATTTTTTGAGAAAAGGTCAAATATATAGACATAGATAATAACGTGGTTATCAGGTGCAGAGGTAGGTGGAGGGGAGGAGACAAAATGGAGTTATGTACACCAAAGGATATGAAGTAGCAGATTATGCAGGATGAAAAAGTTTGGAGATATGATATAAAAAGAAGATTTTGATCAGGAGAATTGTATTGTATTAGGAATTTTTGTTAAAGAAGTAGATTATAGTTGCTCTTCTAACAAAAAATAACAACGCAAAATAATATATGTGTTGATTTATATCAATATATTAACTATTTTATTATATATGCATTCAACATATTATAAACCTCAAATATACACATTACGATTTCTTTAAAGATAACTAAATAACTCGTGAAGAAAAGAACAGGCTGTATGGTTTCCTGGGTTCTTGTTATTTCCCTACATATAATATCTATAAGCACATCTGTTATCAAAACATAATTATATCATAGGGTTCAATCTACCTAGATTCTATTACAGAAACCAGATTTTAAATTGTATTTTAATATCAGTGACACTGCCTCAGACAAATTCCGTAGTGTTAGCTGAACACAATGGCATGAGGAATACAGAATGCCAGGTTTGCATTTCTCTCTACCTACCTGTTCTTGTGACCTACAAAGTGTCCCTTACATGTTCTTACTCATATCTTCCTTTTAGCAATATCAATGCTTATCCAAATGTTATTCTTGCAGACGTAAACGAGAGTAAACCAACCTAAAAGCTAGCAGAAAAAAATAACCAAAATCAGAGCTGAACTGAAGAAAATTGAGAAGTCAAAAAACCATGCAAAACATCAATGAATGCAGGAGCTGGTTATCTGAAACAATAAGTAAAATTGATAGACTATTAGATAGACTAATAAAGAAAAAAGAGAGAAGATCCAAATAGACACAATCGGAAATGACAAAGGAGACATTACCATTGACACCATGAAAATATAAAAAACCTGCAGAGTCTACTATAAGCACCTCTATGCACACAAATTAGAAAACTTAAAAGAAATGGATAAATTGCTGGAAACATACACCCTCCCAAGACTGAACCAGGAAGAAGCTGAATCCTTGAACAGACCAATAATGAGTTCCAAAATTGAATCAGTAATAAAAAGCCTACCAAAAGAAAATGTCCAGGATAAGATGGATTCACAACTTGGTCCTACCAGATGTATAAAGAAGAGCTGGTACCATTCCTACTAAAACTCTTGCAAAAAATTGAGTAGAAGGGGCTCCCCCCAACTTATTCTATGAGAACAGCATTATCCTGATACCAAAACCTGGCAGAGACAGAGCAAAACAACAACAACAGCAGCAGCAACAACCCAAAAAACAACTTCAGACCAATATCTTTGATGAACATAGATGCACAAGTCCTTAACAAAATACTAGCAAACTGAATCCAGCAGCACATCAAAAAGCATCTGCCATGATCAAATAGGCTTTATCACTGTGATACAAGGTTGGTTCAACATAGACAAATCAACAAATGCAACTCATCACATAAACAGAACTAAAGACAAAACCACATGATCATCTCAATAGATTCAAAAAAGGCTTTTGATAAAATTCAACATTCCTTTTTGTTAAAAGCCTTCAACAAACAAGGCACTGAAGAAACATACCTTAAAATATAAGAGCCATCTATGACAAACCCACAGCCAACATCATACTAAATGAGCAAAAGCTGGAAACATTCCCCTTGAGAACTGGAAGTAGACAAAGATGCTTACTCACACCATTCTTGTTCAACATAGCATTGGAAGTCTTATCCAGAGCAACCAGGAAGAGAAGAAAAACAAAAGTTATCCAAATAGGAAGAGAGGAAGTCAAACTATCTCTGTCTGCAGATATGATTCTATACTTGGAAAACTCCTTAGTCTCTGCCCAAAAGCTCTTATATCTGCTACACAATGTCAGAAAAGTTTCAGGATACAAGATCAATGTATGAAGATTAATAGCATTGCTACACACCAACAAAACCTAAGCTAAGAACCAAATCAAAACTCAATTTCATTCACAATGGCCACAAAAAAGAATAAAAACCTAGAAATACAGCTAACTAGGGAGGTGAAAGATCTCTATAATAAGAATTACAAAACACAGCTCAAAGAAATCAGAGATAACACAAACAAATGGAAAAACATTTAATGCTCATGGATAGGAAGAATCAGTATTGTTAAAATGGTTATACTTTCCAAAGAGCTTCATAGATTCAATGCTATTCCTATCAAACTACCAATAACACTTTTAACAGAATTAGAAAAAAATAATTTAAAATGTATATGGAACCAAAAAAGAGCCCAAATAGCCAAGAAAATTCTAAGCAAAAACAACAAAGCTGGAGGCATCATGTTAACTGACTTTGATTATTCTACAAGGCTACAGTAACCAAACAGCATGGTACTGACAGAAAACAGACACATAGACCAATGGAACAGACTAGAGAGCCAGAAATAAAGCACCAAACGTACATTCATCTGATCTTCACAAAGTTGACAAAAACAAGCAATGAAGAAGGAACTCCCTATTCAATAAATGGTGCTGCAATAACTGGCTAATCATATACAGATTGAAACTGGACTCATTTCTTATACCATATACAAAAATCAACCCATGATGGATTAAAGACTTAAACTTATAACTTAAAATTATAAAAACCTTGGAAGATAATCTAGGAAATATCATTCTGCACATAGGCCTTAGCAAAGATTTTATAATGAAGATGCCAAAAACAATTACAACAAAACAAAAATTGACAAAGGGAACCTAATTAAATGAAAGAGCTTCTGCATAGCAAAACCAAAAACAACAACAACAAAAATCCACACAAACAACTATCAACAGAGTAAACAGACAACCTACAGAATGGGAGAAAATATTTGCAAACTATGCATCTAACAAAGGTCTTATGCTCAGAATTTATAAGAAACTTAAGCAAGTTAACAAGCAAAAACCAAACAACCCCATTAAAAAGTGGGAAAAGACATAAACAGACCTTTTCAAAGGAAGGCACATATGCAGTCAACATGCTTATGAAGAAATGCCCAACATCACTAATTACTAGAGAAATGCAAATCAAAACTGCAATGAGATATCTCATGCCAATCAGAGTGGCTATTATTAAAAAGTCAAAAAAGAATGAATTCTGGTGAGATTGCAGAGAAAAGGGAATGCTTATACACTTCTAGAGAGAATATAAATTAGTTCAGTCATTGTAGAAATCAGTGTGGTGATTTCTCAAAGAAGTCAAAACAGAATTACCATTTGACTCAGCAATTCCATTATTGGGTATATACCCAAAGGAATATAAATTGTTCTTCCATGGAGACACATGCATGGGTGCTGGGTGAGGCCTGTAACTGCCAACATTTCCCCACTTCTCTGGTGACCTGTATGACTCAGAAGAGACAGCCATAATCCCCCTAGGAACAAAATTCCATTGGCCTGGGAATCACACTCCCATCTCTTACAGCAGTAACAGCAAGCCACGCCCAAGGAGAGTCTGAGATCAGAGATGCCTATACCTGACCCCACCTGATGGTCTTTCTCTATCCACCCTTGAAATTGAAGACAAAGGACATAATCTCTTGGGAGTTCTATGACCCTGCTTACTGCCTGAGAATCCTGAAGACTTATCCAGCCAACCCTAGGGTAAGTTTGCATCCTCCCTATATTACTGCAGCTGATGTGCTCTTGAAAGCACTACTTCCCAGCTGCAGGGCAACCAATGCAAAACCAATGCACTAAATAAAAATACAATCAAGAACCCTCACAGAGTTCACTTCACTCCCTTGCTACCTCCACTGGAGCAGGTGCTGGTAACCATGGCTGAGAGATCTGAAGATTCATCAAACCACAGGGCTCTTTACAGAAAATTCCCAGTACCATCCTGGAGCCTGGTAGCTCTGCTGGGTGGCTAGATCCAGAAGAAAAATAACAATCACTGCAGTTCTGCTCTCAGGAAGCCACATCCCTGGGGAAAGGGAGAGAGAATCACATTAAGAAAGTACCCTGTGGGACAAAAGAATCTGAAAAGCAGCCCCTGAGTCCCAGATCTTCCTTCTGGCAGTCTACCCAGATGAGAAGGAATCAGGAAAATCATTCGGTTAACATGACAAAATAAGGTTCTTTAACACCCAAAAAATATCACACTAGCTCACCAGCAAAGGATCCAAAGTAATATGAAATCTCTGAATTGCCTGAAAGAGAATCCAAAGTCAACTATTAAGCTAATCAAGGAGGCACCAGAGAAATATGAAGTCCAATTTAAAGAAATAAAAAAATATGATATAGGATATGAATGGAAAAATCCCCAGTGAAATAGATAGCTTAAATAAAAAACAATCACAAGTTTTGGAAATGAAGAACACACTTAGAAAAATGCAAAATGCCCTAGAAAGTCTCAGCAATAGAATTAAATAAGTAGAAGAAAGAACTTCAGAGCTTGAAGACAAGGTTTTCAAATTAGCCCAATCCATCAAAGACCAAAAAAAAAAAAAAAAAAAAAAAAAGAAAGAAAGAAATAAAAAATGAACAAAGTCTCCAAGAAGTATGGGATCATGTTAAACATCCAAACCTAAGAATAATTGGTGTTCTTGATGGAGAAGAGAAATCGAAAAGTTTGGAAAATATATTTGAGGGAAAATCAAAGAAAACTTCCCTGGTCTTGCTAGAGATCTAGACATTCAAATACAAGAAGCTCAAAGAACACCTGGGAAATCCATCACATAAAGATCATCACATAGGCACATAGTCATCAGGTAATCTAAAGTCAAGAAAAAGGAAAGAATCTTAACAGCCATGAGGCAAAACCATAGGGGAACCTAGAAAGGAAAACCTATCAGAGTAACAGCAGATTTCTCAGCAGAAACCATAGAAGGTAGAAGGGATTGGGGTCCTATTTTTAGCTTCCATAAACAAAACAATTGTCAGCCAAAAATTTTGAATTCGGCAAAACTAAGTTTCATAAATGAAGGAAAGACAGAGTCTTTTTCAGACAAACAAACACTGAGAGAATTCACCACTACCAAGCCAACATGACAAGAACTGCTAAAAGAAGCTCCAAGTCTTGAAAAAAAATCCTTGAAATACACCAAAATAGAACCTCCTTAAAGCATAAATCCAACAGGACCTATGTAACAATTATACAATGAAAAACAACAACAACAAGGTATTCAGGCAACAAATAGCATGATAAATAGAATAATACTTTACATCTCAATGCTAACATTGAATCTAAATGGCCTAAATGCTCCACTTAAAAGATACAGAATGGCAGAATGGATAAAAACTCACCAACCAAGTTTCCAAGGTCTTCAAGAGACTTACCTAACACATAAGGACTCACATTAACTTAAGGGAAAATGTTGGGAAAAGATAGTCCATGCAAATGGACACAAATGGTGAGCAGGAGTAGCTGTTCTTATATCAGACAAAACAAACTTTAAAGCAACAGCAGTTAAAAAAGACAAAGAGGGACTTTATATAATGATAACAGGACTAGTCCAACAGGAATATATCACAATTCTAAATATATATGCACCTAACACTGGAGCTCCAAAATTTATAAAACAATTACTACTAGACCCAATAAATCAGATAGAGAGCAATATAATAACAGTGGGGAAATTTAATACTTCATTGACAACACTAGACAGGTCGTCAAGACAGAAAGTCAACAAAGAAACAATGGACTTAAACTATACCCTGGAAAAAAATGAACTTAACAGAAATTTACAGAACATTTTACCCAACAACCGCAGAATACACATTCTATTCATCAGCACATGGAACATTCTCCAAGATAGATAATATGATAGGCCACAAAATAAGTCTCAATAAATTTAAGAAAACTGAAATTATATCGGGTAGCTGTTCACACCACAGTGGAACAAAATTGGAAATCAGCTCCAAAAGGAACCCTCAAAACCATGCAAACACATAGAAATTAAATAACCTGGTTCTGAATAATCATTGGATCAATGATGAAATCAAGATGGAAATTACAAAATTCCTTGAACTGAGCAATAATAGTGACACACCTGATCAAAACCTCTGGGACACAGCAAAAGTGGTGCTAAGAGGAAAGTTAATAGCATTAAATACCTACATCAGGAAGTCCATAAGAGCGCAAATAGACAACACAAGGTTACACCTCAAAGAACCAGAGACACAGGAACAAACCAAACCCAAACCCAGCAGAAAATAAAAGAAATAACAAAGATCAGAGCAGAACTAAATGAAATAGAAACAAAAGAAATACAAAAGATAAATGAAACAAAAAGCTGGTTCTTTGAAAAGATAAATAAAATTGATAGACCATTGGTGAGATTAACCAAGAAAAAGAGAATATTCAAATAAACTCAATCAGAAATGAAATGAAAGGTATTACAATAGATACCACAGAAATATGAAAGACTATTCAAGGCTAGAATGAACACCTTTATGCATATAAACTAGAAAACCTAGAGGAGATGGATAAATTCCTGAAAATACACAACCCTCCTAGATTAAACCAGGAATAAACAGAAACTCTGAACAGACCAATAATAAGGAATGACATTGAAATGTAATTAAAAAAATTGTCAACATCAAAAGTCCAGGACCATATGGATTCATGCTGAATTTTATCAGATATTCAAAGAAGAATTGATACCAATCCTATTGCCACTATTCTACAAGATAAAGAGGGAATTCTCTAAATTATTCTATAAAGCCAGTATCACCCTAATACCAAAACCAGAAAAAGACATAACAAAAAAAAGAAAACTACAGACAAATATCCCTGATGTACATATGATATGGTTTTGCTGTGTCCCCACCCAAATCTCATATTGAATTGTAGTTTCTGTAATCCCCACATTATGGGAGGGACCCAGTGGGAGGTTATTGAATCATGGGGATGGTTACCTTCATGCTGTTCTTGTGATAGTGAGTTCTCATGAGATTCAATGGTTTTAAAAGGGGCTTTTCCCACTTTGCTTGGCACTTCTCTCTTTGGCCACCATGTGAAGCAGGACATGTTTGCTTTCCCATCTGCCATGACTGTAAGTTTCCTGAGGCTTCCCCAGCCATCCAGAATTGTGAGTCAATTAAACCCCTTTCCTTTATAAATTAACGAATCTCAAGTATTTCTCCATAGTAGCATGAGAATGTACTAATGCAATATAGATGCAACAATCCTCAATGAAACACTAACTACCAAATCCGGTAGCATACAGAAAAGATAATCCACCATGGCCAAGTGGGTTTCATACCAGGGATTCAGGGATGGTTTAACATATACAAGTCAACAAACATGATAAACCACCTAAACATTATTAAAGACAAGAATCACATGAGCATCTAAATAAATGCAGAAAAAGCATTTGACAAAATCCAGCATCCCTTTATGATTAAAACCCTCAGCAAAATTGGCATAGAAGAGACATACCTAAGGTAATAAAAGCCATCTGTTACAAAACCACAGCCAACATTATACTGAACAGGAAAAAGTCAAAAGCATTCCCCCTGAGAAATGGAACAAGACAAGGACACCCACTCTTACCATTTCTATTTAACTTAGTACTGGAAGTCCTAGCCAGAGCAATCAGACAAGAGAAAGAAATAAACAGCATCCAAATCAGTAAAGAGGAAGTCAAATTTTCACTGTTTGCTGATGATATACTTGTATACCTAAAAAAGCTTATATATACCCTAAAGCTTCATCCAAAAAGCTCCTAGAACTGGTAAATGAATTCAGCAATGTTTCAGGATACAAAATTAATGTACACAAATCAGAAGCTCTACTATACACCAACAGTGTCCAAGCTGAGAATCAAATCAAAACTCAACCACTTTTACAATAGCTACAAAAGCAAAAAATAACAACAAAAAACCCCTTAGGAATATACCTAACCAAGGAGGTGCAAGGAAAATTACAAAACACTGCTAGAAGAAATCATAGCCAACACAAACAAATGGAAACATATACCATGCTTATAGATGGGTAGATTTAATATTGTAAAAATGACCATATGGCCAAAAGCAATTTACAAATTCAATGCAATTCCCATAAAAATACCATGATCAGTCTTCACGGAACTAGAAAAAACAATCATAAAATTCACAGGGAACCAAAAAAGAGCCTGCATAGCCAAAGCAAGACGAAGCAAATAGAACAAATCTGGAGGCATTACATTATCCAACTTCAAAGTACACTATAAGGCCATGGTCACAAAAACAGCATGGTACTGGTACAAAAATCAGCACATAGATCAATGGAACAGAATAGAGAATCCAGAAATAAAGCTAAATACTAACAGCCAACTAATCTTTGACAAAGCAAACACAAACAATGTGGAGAAAAGACACTCTATTCAACAAATGGTCCTGGAATAGCTGGTAAGCCACATGTAGAAGAATAAAACTGGATTCTCATATCTCATCTTATGCAAAAATCAACTCAAGATGGAGCAAAGACTTAAATCTTAGACCTGACAACATAAAAATTCTAGAAGATAACATTGTAAAAACTCTTCTATACATTGGCTTAGGCAAAGACTTCATGACCGAGAACTCAAAAGCAAATGCAAGAAAAAAAATAGATGGGACTTAATTAAATAAAAAAGCTTCTGTACAGCAAAAGAAATAATAAGCAGAGTAAACAGACAACCCACAGAATAGGAGAAAATCTTCACAATCTATACATCTGACACGGGACTAATATCCAGAATATACAAAGAACTCAAACAAATCAGCAAGAAAACAATCAAACAATCCCATCAAAAAGTAGGCTAAGGACATGAATAAACAATTCTCAAAAGGAGACGTATAAGCGGCCAAGAAGCATTTGAAAAAATGCTCAACATCACTAATTATTAGGGAAATGAAAATCAAAACCACAAAGCAATGCCACCTTACACATGCAAGAAAAGTCATTAAAAAATAGTTGTTGGCACAAATGTGGTGAAAAGGAAAACTTTTACACTGTTGGTGGGAATGTAAACTAGTACAACCACTACAAAATACAGTGTGGAGATTCCTTAAAGAACTAAAAGTAGATGTACCATTCGATCTAGCAATTCCACTACTGTGTGTCTACCTAATATGCTTCACAACTCTCTTTTCCTTTTTTTTTTCTTTTTTAAAGACGGAGTCTGGCTCTGTTGCCCAGGCTGGAGTGCAGTGGCATGATCTTGGCTCACTGCAATCTCTGCCTCCCAGGTTCAAGTGATTTTCCTGCCTCAGCCTCTCTAGTAGCTGGGAGTACAGGCACGTGCCACCACATCTGGCTAATTTTTTGTATTTTTAGTAGAGATGGGGGTTTCACCATGTCAGCCAGGATGGTCTCCATCTCCTGACCTCATGATCCGCCTGCGTAGGCCTCTCAAAGTGCTGGGAATATAGGTGTGAGCCATAGTGCCTGGCCCACAACTCTTAATTGGATAATGAGGGGCCCATAAAAGATGGACTGATGGGACCAGCTGAGAACATTTCCCACTCATTTTCTTTAGCCAACACTCCTGAGACTAATTAATGGAAAATACTGTCTTCTGATAATTGCTTCTTCTCTTATCTTTTTGTTTCCCTAAGAAAACATTTAAGAGAATCTCTAGTGGAAGGCATGTCTCCTGAAAAAGAACCTATGCTATTCTGAGGACCAAGGGCAAGGCTGAGGTATAGGACTAAGGTAGAACAGCAGCGTTAACCATACTCCCAGATTCTACCTAGGCACAGAATTGTGAAGGATATCTTTGTAAGCAATGTTGACAGAGGCATCCAAGAACAATTTGTCTTCAATATCTCCAATTCACCATCACCACTTTGCTCCATACTGTTCTTTGTTTTTCCCTTTCCTCTTCTGTCTTGCTCTCCTCACCCCTGGGTGGGCTTCAAGTAACAGTGTTTGCTGCTCCCTCTCATTATCTAACTATCTTCCCTTTTCAAATACATATTATTTTTTGTTTTCTCATACTACCCTCACTTCTCCAAAGTGATTACTTATGTTTTAATAGACACCAAGGTCTCTCAGCTAAAAGTGAAACCTCTTGTGTGGAATGTTAAGCATTACCCAGTACGTGGAGTGGTAATGGAGAGTAGAGATTTCCTGAGAACACACCATATAGGACCACGGTTCCAAATTCCACATTACCAAATTATTCCCCTTTTTGTCATTATTAACCCCAGCCATAAAAGATTTATCCTCCGCCGGGCACGGTGGCTCACGCCTGTAATCCCAGCACTTTGGGAGGCTGAGGCGGGCGGATCATGAAGTCAAGAGATTGAGACCATCCTGGCCAACATGGTGAAATCCCGTCTCTACCAAAAATACAAAAATTAGCTGGGCGTGGTGGCAGGTGCCTGTAGTCCCAGCTACTCAGGAGGCTGAGGCAGGAGAATTGCTTGAAACGAGGAGGCGGAGGTTGCAGTGAGCCAAGATTGCACCACTGCACTCCAGCCTGGCTTCTGGTGACGAAGAGAAACTCTGTCTCAAACAAACAAACAAAAAAGATTTACCCTCAAAACTCCATTTAAGTAATAATAATTATTAATAATAATAGTAAAATAACAAACTCTTACTGTAACAACTATTAATCAAGAGACTGCTCTTGTATTAGGTACTATTTCCTGTCTTAACTAAGAGCTTTAAATGACCCTACAAGGTAGGCATTGTTATCATTTTATATATGATTAAAATAAAGTTCAGAGGAATAAAGTAATTTAGCTAAAAGTCATACCATAAACATATATTGGAATTTAACTTTCCTCTTAATAATACAATTCATTTTTATTAATCAAAGACAATCAAATCTTCTTAGTCTGACAGAGAAACCACAGTAAAGTGCTGTTATTCTCATGGAAAGCAAATTTAATGGTTTAATTTCTCTGCAATGGTATACTTTAGAATAAATGTATACATTTATGTTAGCATTTGAGATATTGATAATGGCTTGTTGCTATTTTTGTAGGCTCTGGCAATTAATAAATATTGTAATTCTTGATATAGGAAGCAACTCACCAATAATTGATATTGGACCTGCATACCTCTTTTGATCTCTTACATTATTTTTAACTTTAAAAAGCTAACATTTCACATATTATTTAACCTCACACATATCTAATGTGCATATTTTTCCATAACAATCTTGGATGGTGTTAATTTAAGTCTGTTCAAAGGCAGGAAGATGAACAAAACAACATCTGAAAATTCTCATGAATACCAGGAAGGTGACAGTATTTTCCAGCAATAAGAAAATCCAACATTGTTCTTTCCATTTGTTTAGATTGGAACAGTCCAACCTAAACAGAGCTTCATAGGTTCTGACAGAGTCTGTTGATTCTTGCAAAATACTCATTTCTGCTCTACAGTATGCGGACTATTGGAAGTGTTCACAGAAATTTACAGGAGTGAACATGGGTTCCTTTTGGCATGAATTGGGTTCTTTTCCTTTAGTCCGTTGGAATATTTTGTTTCAAAACTGGCCTTCATGCAATGAAGAAATTATCTTATTTAAATCATTTATTTTTAAAATTTTTCTTACTTTTACTGTTTATTGCAAAATTTTTACACACGTACAAAATACACAAAGTATAAATGTACATTATTATGGTATAGAAAAACACTTGTGTAACCACAAGTAACATCAGGAAATACAGCACAACATCATCCCAGAGGCCCTCTGTGTGTCTTTCTGAATCACAAAAGCCTCTTTCCACACCTGATGTAACCATTTATTGCTTTACTTTATAATTTGCTATGTATGTATGTATCACTAACCAAAGTAGTTTAGTTTTGCTTCTTCCTAAGTTTTAAATTTTTGCAATCCTATTTAAATATTCTTTTGTGTCTTGCTTATTTTCTTAATATTATAGTTGCAACTTTCTTCCATGTAATCATGCAGCCATAGTTTGTTTCATTTTTATACAGCATTTCAGTGTATGGACCACAATTTACATATCCATTCCATATTGATGGGTATTTGAGGCTAACACAGTGTTGTTCTGGAGAAGTAGACTTACTGAGTCATAATGAATTACTATGTTGTGTGAATTTTCAGCTTTCCTGTTTTGAAAAGTGGTTGTCCTAGGTTGGAACCCCAGAAAACAAGCCGTGAGGCCAAAATTTGCCTGCAGCAAATTTAGTGGGGAATATTCTCAGAATCAACACCTGAAATGAAGTGGCTTTCCATGTACATTTTAGAATCAGTTTGTCAATAATTAGGCACTTTGTGTATTAGTCCTTTCTCACACTGCTATAAGAGACTGGGTAATTTAGAAAGAAAAGAGGTTTAATTGCTTCACAGTTCCACAGGCTGTATAGGAAGCATGGCTGGGGAGGCCTCAGGGAATGTACAATCATGGCAGAAAGAGAAGCAAGGCACATCTTACATGGTGGCAGGAGAGAGAGCAAGCCAGGGGAGGTGGCACACTTTAAAACCATCAATTCTTGAGAGAACTTACTATCAGGAGAACAGCAAAGGAAAAATCCACCCCCATGATCCAGTCATCTCCCACCAGGTCCCTCCTCCGACACATGGGGATTACAATTCGAGATTTGGGTGTGGACACAGAGTCAAACCATATCAGTGCCCCCACTGCTGGGGCATCAAGTTGTTACCAATGGCTCACACTTTGATTCTGTGGCGGCACCTAGCATAGGTAGTAGTGGCTGGGGGTGGAGTATGTCCATGGGGTTCTGGGGATGTGGAGATACATGGGCTGTTGGGCCCGAGGGTAGGATGCAATCTGCTAGGGGTTGTGCTTTCAAGATGGCACTATGCTGTAGCTGCTTAAGACTCAGGGAGTATGTGGGATCCAGTGTGAGCTCCCTCTCCGGAGTAATGGTATCATATATTCTTCAGGAAGCTCTCTAGATTAGTCTAGGACCCACATAGATTAATGGCTTCCCTGTGGTTAAGATTGACAGAATTCTTGGTGGAGATGTGGACCACTGGGGTTCTCTTGCTTATGATTTCCCTATGGTGGGGAGACTCTGCAGGCTCCCAGCTGATCCCAGCTGGGCAGGCTGCCTTGCTTCCCTCTCCTTCCTTACCATAGGTATTTCCTCTCACTTCTCTGTAGAATTCCAGTATTTTTTCTTAGACAATCTTCTTGAAGTGTGATTATCTACTTGCTATTTTGGTTCTTCTCTGTGGTGTAGGAGAGTAACAGATGCCTCTAGTCAGCCATCTTAAAGCCCCTCCTCCTCTTTCCCTCTATTTTTAAAAGCTCTTTCTTCTTTCCAAATTTCAGTTTTCTCACTTTTCTTGAAGTCTATTTTCTACATCATTTGCTGTTTTTAGCAGCTTATTTTTGTCCTCATGCTGTTCCCACACAGATTCATTTTTGTATTTCTGTGGTGTATTTTTTTTCCCCTTCATAGCTGACTTATGCCTGTGCATTTTTCATCTTCTTCTGTTACCTTTTCATTTCTGTCTTAAGCTTTCATATCTCTGTTTTAACTTTTGTATTACAGATTTTAAAAAATTAACTGTTTTGATTCCATGGCAATATGTAGAAACCTTGTTTTCATCAGCTCTTGGACAACAATTTTCTGGTGTGTTTTCTTCATATGCCATTTGTTTTACTTGTTCCCTTATTTTTCTTTTATTTTTGATGAATTTTTATAAAAAATTATTTTGCTTTAATTTTAATTATTTCTTGCTTTCTTTGAATAGATTAAAATTCTTTTTACATTTTCTCCTCTACTTGTTAAATTTACACGTTCCATTTCTATTTTTTTAGTGATTACCCCAGAAACTTAATTATGTATCTTATCAAATTTTAACTTTAATCAATATTTTTATCATTTTCCTATGGGATTCAAGGACTTTTGAAACTTTTAATTCTAATTACTCCTTAATTTGTGTAAGATTTTTATTTGTATTTTAATTTTATATTATTTTCTTGCCACATAAAATATCCTATTACCAGTTTTATATAATTTATATTTAAAAAATTTATTATATATATTTCTACTTCCTATGCTTTTTGCTCTTGCTATATCTCATAAGCTTCCATTTAAAATCTCCTTCCATTTGCTCAAATTACAAACTTCTTCAAGAATGCCCTTTGTCAGTGTCTCCATTTGGCCTGTCCCAAAACATGTTGTATTTCCCTTCAATCTTCAAGTTACTTTCACTGGGCTGAGACGTTTAGGTGAACTGATTTGTTAATGTGTGTGGGGGGAGCATCAATCAGGGTTATTTCCTCTAACTTGTATCAATATTTCACTTGGTTCTATGTTCAGTGTGGATACAAGGTGGTTTATTTCTATAGAAATTGGGATAACAACTGACTCAGAGGTTTATACAGATTCTAGAATCACCAATGCAATGTCTGTGGAAAGGAGCAGTACAACAATTACAAAGTTTATTCTCTTGGGATTCTCTGAATATCCAAAGCCCACTCTTTTCCTCTTTTCAGTATTTCTAGGGATTTACCTCCTGATGGTGTCCTGAAACGGGAGTCTCATCCACACTTACCAGGATAGACTCCCATCTGAATGCACCTATGTACTTTTTCCTTAGTAATCTGTCTTTTCTGGACATCTGCTGTGTTTCCACTGTAGCCCCCAAGATACCCTTAGACTTTTTCAAGAAGCATATATTCATCTCCTGTATGGGGTGCACCATGCAGTACTTCTTCTCTATCCTGAATCTGACTGAGTGCTATCTTCTGGCAGCCATGGCTTATGATCAATATGCTGCCATTTGTGATCCTCTGCTCTACACGGCCATCACGTCACCCACTCTCTGTATGCTGATGGTGGCAGGATCTTGTACAACTGGACTCTTGGTTCATTTATCCAACTATGTGTCTTGCTTCTGCTCCATTTCTGTGAGTCAAATAGCAGCCATTTCTTCTGTGACATGCCCCAACTGCTGATTCTATCCTGTTCTGATACTGTTTTTTTTTCTCAAGTCATGACCTGCACGCTTACAGTAATCTTTGTACTCATGTCTGTCTTGGTTATCATAATATCTTATGGTTATATCATTGCCACCATTCTTCTCCTTTATGGGGTGCTCCATGTAGTAATTCTTCTCTAGCCTGGGTCTGGCTAAGTGCTGTCTTCTGAAAGCTATGGCTTATAATTGATATGCTGCCATTTGTGACCCTCTGCTTTACATGGCCGTCCATATCCCCAACCTCTGTGTGCACATAATGGTTGGAAACTGTATAACTATTATCTTTGGCTCATTTGTCCAACTATGTGCTCTGCTTCAGCTCCATTTCTGTGGGCCAAATAGCAGCCATTTCTTCTGTGATCTGCCCCAACTCTTGATCCTGTCTTGCTCTGACACCTTTTTCTGTCATGACCTCCATGCTCACAGTGATATTTGGATACATGTCTGTCTTGATTATTATGATATTTTATGGTTATGTCATTGCTACCATTCTGAAGATCATCTCAGTTGAAGGCAGGTCTAAGATCTTCAACATTGCTGCTTCTCCTCTGATAGAAGTGACTCTTCTATTGCTCAGGAATCCTTGCCTATTTGTACTTTCACTCTGACAATTCTCTGAGTAGAAACAAGCTGGATTCTGTTGTATGCACTGTGGTGATCCCCATATTGAATCCATTGATCTACAGCCTGAGTGACAAGTAAATCAAAGAAGCCATAAAGAGATGGAAGAAGAGAATATTTTCCTGGCCTTATGATTATGGGGTGCTTTTTGGAGCTGTGAACATAACACATAGAGAACTGTGAACATAACGCATAGAGAACTGTGAATGAAAAATGGAAATAATAGATTTATAAAACCTGGAATAGACTATGTAGCTCTGAATCAAAATCTGCTTCCCTTCCACTCCCTGAAATTGTACTGTAGTTCATACCTTCGAAGTCCATGTGAGTTGCTCTGGAAAATGAAATGTGAGAAGATGTGACATGTCTCACTTCCAGGCAGAGGCTTTATATGTTTGTGTTTTGTACTTTCTGTTTTCCCAATGCTCCCATTCACAACTGACTTCTAAGGAACATGATGATGATGTAGAAGAAGCTCTCCCAGAGGACTCAAGATGAACATGTAGTGTTAGCAAGAAATAAATCTATTTTGGATTGTTTGCTACAATAGCATACTTAGTCTATTATAACTGCTAAAGAAATTTGTATAGGTAGTAGTGTGCTATTGTAAAAAAAGTGTTAAAATTTGTAAGTTTCTTTGGGGCCAAGCAGTAGGTGTCAAAGAATCTGTTATTGCCAACTGGAAACATAGCAATTCATGTTTAGTACAATAAAACATTTGGTACAACTGTTACCTATGATAACTTGGAAGGGAGATTATGTAAGAAAACAATGCTTGTAGTGTTAGGTAGTTCTTAGATGCATATTACAAGGTTCTATAAAAGAAAGACAGGTGCACAAAACAACTGGTCAGTTTATAAGCAAGAAAGAGAGAATATAGGAGTTTAGAAATTTGTGGATTTTTAGAGTTAGGAAAATGATTTTCATTTCCCCCCAATCGAAGTAAAAAAGGCCAATAAAACTCAGTCTTACAGCAAGGAGTAAAGCAAGAATATGGTCATCACAGTCCTCTGCTAAAAGCTGTAAATGGTTGAAGACGATGTAAAGAAGTAAATAGTTTCAGTTTGACAAAATGGCTTATAGAAAACAATTTTAAGGAGTTAGAGTGACTCTCCCAGAGAAGGCTGATACCCTTAGGGTATTTGAAGTTAAAAGAAGATAGAGAGCTACAAAAAGAGATAGAGATGATGATGGAGACAGGAATAGGCATAGGGGTAGAGGTAGAGAGGACGAGAGACATACAGAGAGAAAGAGAGAGAGATTTGGAAAAGAATTATGAATCTGGCTGGCTATTGATCTATGCAGTTGATTTAAGTAAGTAGCTAAGAAGTAAACTATTAATCTGGACTAAAAAGTTTTCACTATTTGAGACTTGTAACAATCCTTGGGCCACCAGTCTTCAATGGCCAAGAAGCAGACTGAGGCAGCTAACCAGGCTTCCAAGAAAGAGAAATTCTTCAGCTTTCTCTTCGAATGTAGCCAAGGAGGATAAATGCCCAAGCAAGAACTTGACAGAGGAAAGAACTGCATATCATGGAAAAGAAAAGATTGGGGAGAGTAAAAACGTGCCTAATCATGGAATAATCCACACCTCCAGTGTAAGGTTCCTCATAAGATCTGCCTGGTAGGATTTTGGGATTGCTATAGAGCATTGAGTGTCATATGTCTTTGATTCTTTAACTTTCTAAAGAAGAGTGTTTGTTGCCATTATCCTATTCATGTTTCACCACTGAATTTTGGGTGTGTGGAAGATACATAACTTGTTTTTTAGTCCACAGGTCTCCGAACCAAGAAGAACCATACAGGCATTATTATGAGACTTCTAGAAGTCTCTCAAAGGTCTTGAATGCTGACCATAAAGCAGTATTTAAGAGGAGTTTGGATTGCCTCTTTTGGAGAGGACATAAGTAGGTTCTACATGGAGGAGCAGGAAGAAATCAAATATTATGTGGTTAGAAGGATAGATGGCAGTAGATTGTACTACTGTCCCTCAATTTGCTTTTCTTTCTTTTGTGGGATAGGATTATATTATACTTTGTGAATGATCAAAATACCTCTTATAATTTCTTTTGGTCATGAGACTTTTTTAGGCCAACAAAATAGGAATAGTTATGTAGATTTCTAAGCAGAAGCCTTAAGAGATAGTTCACCCTTTGCTCTATGTATTTTATTTTTTTGCCACAGGGACTGGCAGTGTTGTAGATGGTAGTTGCTCTATCAGCCATGGTGTGAAGGTGAGATAACATTTACTGAAACTTGATGGAATGTAGTGTGAGTAAGAAGTAAACCTTTGTTGTTTTCAGCTACTGAGATTTTTGGTTGTCTGTTGATAGAGCAGAACCAAGCCTGTGTTAAAGCATACACAATTGGAGTTAATATGGTCTGACACTGTAAGCTCATGATAAGCTAAACGTTATGGATTCTGAGTTCTATTTCTTTTACCTTACATAAATGAAAGCCTAATCAATGAATGCCCACTTATTTATATGACTACCTGCAAAATACCTCCTATAACTTCTTTTTAATAGTTAGAGAAAAACAAATGGAATTTCGTGAGGTCATCAATTATCCTAAGCTTGAATACATCAAGGAGTATAAGACAAATGGATTCCCAACAATTCAAGGGTGAGGCTTTTCCAATAAGTTTATCATTTACCTGGAATGTAGGAAGAGTCTTTAAACTATTCTTACCTGAAAACACAACTACAGATTTTACTGATGTTATTCAATTTTTTTTTTTTGGATCTTACTCGAGTATGTTCTTTAAGTTTTCTAAAAATATTACTGAATAACTTTTAGTGCAAAAAGTTATGGGAGAGTATTTACCCATAAATTTGAGGACATACATTTTTCATCTCTAGATTTGATCTATGTTCTTCAAAGCCATTAGAACTGTGTCTACCCACAGCTAATATAATACCCAATAGTGAAAAGTTGGAGGCTTTTTCTCTAAGCTCAGGACAACACAAGGATCCTCAGTCTCACCACGTTAATTGAAAATAGACTGGAAGTTCTAGCCAGAAAAAATACCAAAAAAAAAAAAAAAAAAAAAAAAAAGGAAATAAAGGCATCCAAAAAGTAAAAGCTAATTTTTTTCTGTTTGCTGATGACATAATCTCATAAATTGAAAGCTCTAAATACTGTACCCCAAACTAGTGGAACTAGTAAATAAATTCAGTGAAGTTGCAGATTATAAAATTAACATATAAAATCAGTGGCATTTCTATATACTAACAACAAACAATCTGAAAAAGAAATTAAGGCTGTGTGCAGTGGCTCACACCTGTAATCTCAGCACTTTGGGCAGCTGAGGTGGGCAGATCACCTGAGGTCAGGAGTTCAAGACCAGCCTGGCCAACATGGTGAAATCTCATCTCTACTGAAAATGCAAAAATTAGCCAGGCATGGTGGTATACATCTGAAATCCCAGCTACTCTGGAGGCTGAGGCAGGAGAATTGCCTGAAGCTGGGAGGCGGAGGTTGCAGTGAGCTAGATCATGCCATTGCACTCCAGCCTGAGCAACAGAGCAAGACTTGGTCTCAAATAAAATAAAATAACAATAAAAAAGAAATTAAGAAAACAATCTATTTACAATAGCATCAAAAACTTAAAAAATACTTGGGAGTAAATTGAATCAAGGAGGTAAAATAGCAGTATACTGAAACTATAAAATGTTGATAAAAGACATTGAAGATAACATCAATTAAGTGGAAATATATCCTGTGTTCATGGATTGAAGGAATCAATATTGTGAAAATGTCCATACCTGCCAAAGTAACCTACAAATTCAATGTAACCCCTATCAAAATTTCTTATATTTCTTCCCAGAAATAGAAAAAAAAATCCTAAAATAGTCAAAGCCAACTTGAACAAAAAGAACAAAGCTGGAGGCATCATACTACCTGATTTCAAAACAGAGTGCAAAGTTGTAGTATCAAAACAGCATGATACCAGCATAGAAACAGACACATCACCAATGGAATAGAGAGCCCAGAAATAAACCCACAAATCTATAGTAAATTGATTTTTGACAAGGTTGTAAAGAATACACAGTGGGAAAAGGGCAGTCTCTTCAATAGATGATGTTGGAAAACTGGCTATACACATGCAGAAGAGTGAAATTGTATCTTTATCTCACTCCTTGTGCAAGAATCATCTCGAAATGGAGTAAAGATTTAAAAATGAAACCTGAAACTGTAAGACTACTAAAAGAAAACATAAGAAAAAAGCTATATGACATTAGTCTAGGCAATGATTTCTTGCCTCAAAGGCACAGGCAACAAAAGCAAAAATAGACTAATGGAACTGTGTCAAACTAAAAAGCTTCTGTAGAGCAAAGAAAACAACAGAGTGAAGACACAACCCACAGACTGGGAAAAATATTTGCAAATGAGACATCAGATAAAGGGCTCATATCCAAAATACATAAGGAACTCAAACAACTCAATTACAAGAAAACCAATAACCCAACTTAGAAATGGGCAAAGACCCTAACAGACATTTCTCCAAAGAAGGCATTCAAATGGCCAACATATGAAAAAATCCTTAACATCACAGATTATCAGGGAAATGCAAATTAAAACCACAAAGAGATATCACCTCACATCTTGTAGAATGGCTATTTAAAAATATAAGAGATAACAAGTATTGGCAAGGATGTGGAGAAAAGACAACCCTTGTACATTGTTGGTAGGAATGTAAATGAGCAGTCGTTACGGAAAACAGAAAGGAGATTCCTCAGAAAACTAAAAACAGAATTACCACATGATCAAGCAATCCCACTTGTAGGCATATATCCAGAGAAATTAAAATCAGTGAGTTGAAGAGCTGTCTGAACTCCCATGTTCATTGCAGCATTATCCACAATGTTCAAGATATGGAAACAATCTAAGTGTCTATGAACAGATAAACAGATTTT
The DNA here is from genome assembly GCA_963573385.1 of Cacajao melanocephalus. Lineage (NCBI taxonomy): Eukaryota > Metazoa > Chordata > Mammalia > Primates > Pitheciidae > Cacajao > Cacajao melanocephalus. Next base: position 8,196 of record CAUYLG010011656.1, on the reverse strand, counting down.
AAAATGGGGTATGTAGAATGCAATACTATTCAGCTTCAGCCTTTAAAAAGAATAAAATGCTATGGTTTGTGACAACATGGATGAATATAGGGAGCATTTTGCTAAGTGAAATAAGCCAGACACTGAAAGATAGATATTTCATGATCCCACTTATATGTGGAATCTAAGAAAGTCAGATTCATAGAAGTAGAGAGTAAAATGGTGGTTACCAGAGGCTGGGGAGGTGATGGGCAGGGAAAGGGGAACTGTTGGCCAAAGGATACAAAGTTTCATTTAGAAAAGAGAAATATTTCTGGTGATCTATTGCACAGTAAGGTGACTATAGTTAATGTGTTGCATATTCAAAGCTGCTAAAACAGTGGATTTTAAATGTTCTTAGCACAAATAAATGATAAGTATGTTAGGTGATGGATATGTTAATTAGCAAGATTTTCTTATGCCACAATGTATACTTGTATTGAAAAATCAAATTGAGGTCTATAAATATATACAATTATTATCTGTCAATTACAACTTAAAATTTAAATTTTAAAAGAACTATCACTAGCAGACATTCAGATATTGTGCACATTTTTTTTTTTTTGAGACAGAGTCTCACTCTGTTGCCCAGGCTTGAGTGTGGTGGTGTGATATCAGTGCACTGCAACCCCTGCCTCCCCAGTTCAAGTGATCCTCCTGCCTCAGCCTCCTGAGTAACTAGGACTACAGGCATGTGCCACCACGCCTGGCTAATTTTTTGCATTTTTAGTAGAGATGAGGTTTCACCATGTTAGCCAGGATGGTCTCTGTTTCCTGACTTTGTGATTCACCTGCCTCGGCCTCCCAAAGTGCTGGGATTACAGGTGTGAGCCACGGCACCTGGCCTGTTGTATACATTTTATGAGCTACTTTATAGTCTCTTAACTTCACCTGTCACTACTCCTTCCTAGAGACTTCCCTGTTAATACCAAGATAACCATCACCATCCAATTGATACCCATACATATTTAACATGGAAATATGAATAAATTAACAATGGGGCAAATTTTTGAGCAATAAGAGAAGAAAACTTAAAGTCTTCTATCTTACTTTTCCTGGGCACACTGTTCAGAAATACATTTTATGCAGCCTTTTTGAGGAGTCATCAGAGATCAATCAATTAGTTGTATATTGCAATAAGCAACTTGACTATGCACTTTTGTGTTGGTTTCTTTCCTTTTCCTGTCTCACTCCCTAGAAAGTAGTGGTTCATAAAACTTTGTCTCAGCTTCCATGTTCTAAGAAACCCAGATTAAAGTATTCTAAGATATGTAGTACTGGAAACAGGGTAATGATAACTCCTGGCTTGCAGTGGCATAAAAGTGAATAGGAATGAGGTTTGAGAGAAACATTAGGCATCAGAATATGCAATGGCTGTGGTTTGAAATGGTGTGGAGGCAATGATAATTATGAACACTTGTTGAATGAACTGGCTTTTATCAATGACAATGAAAACATTCACAAAAAGAAAATAATAAACTCTGGGCAGACAATTACCAACACAAACTGATATGGTTTGGCTGTGTCCCCAACCAAATCTCATCTTGAATTGTAGTTCCCATAATCTCCATGTGTCACGAGAGGGACCTGATGGGAGGTAATTGAATCATGGGGCTGGTTTTCCTATGCTATTCTCATGATGGTAAGTTCTTATGAGATCTGATGGTCTCATAAGGGGCTTCCCGCTTTGCTCAGCTCTCATTCTTCCTTTTGCTTCCACCATGTGAAGAAGGATGTGTTTGTTTCCCCTTCCACCATGATTGTAAGTTTCCTGAGGCCTCCCAAGCCATGCTGAACTGTGAATCAATTAAATCTACTTTCTTTATAAATTACCCAGTCTCAGGTATGTCTTTATTAGCAGTATGAGAACAAACAAATACACAAGCTATGCTGTGAAAGCCAGAGGACCTCTGGAAGCTTCAATAAAAACTTATGTCCTGTAACAGTAGCTGAAACTCTGTTATTAATAAAAAACAGAGTCTACTTTTTTAGAGTAGCAGAGCTGCAAAGAAGACTGAAAGAACAACCTTAAGTCTACTATATCAACAACAGGGTACTTTCAGAAAAGACTCGTATTTTAAAACAGTTTGGGGAAAATTGTGGATATGAGCCCAATAGTCCAGATGCCCCAGATTTTGCCGAACCCTCTAGCAGAAGCTGGCCCTTCCTTTTTGAAGGAAAAGAGTTGCCACTCCTGGCTTGCTTTCCGAGCAATAACTTCACCTAAGACAGCTGCCTTGTAAGATGGCTCTTGTTGCTGTTGAGATATGCTGTGCCCTCTCTCATTACTTAAAGGGTGATAACCATAGGAAGTTTTCATCACCACCCAAGTGGAAAAATAGACCAGCTCTAAGAGGAAACAAATTGCATACAAAACATTTGGAGTACATGGCAAATACGTACTCACAAGAAAGTAAATCTTGAAGATCCTGGACCAGGGGACATGGAATATAATAGCAGTGGAAAATTTATGAACAGGATTCAATATTTTGACAAATACACCTGGAATTGATGCTAATAGCCTATTAGAAAGGGCTTCATAAAATCAACCTAGGTGATCAATCAATGATAGATTGGATCAAGAAAATGTAGTCCACACCTACCACTGAATACTATGCAGCCACAAAAACAAATGTAATTTTCAGCCACATGGATGCACCTGGAGGCCATTATTCTAAGTGAATTAATGCAGGAACAGAAAACCAGATACTACATGTTTTCACTTATAAGTGGGAGCTTATCATTGGGTACTAACAGACATAAAGATGGCAACAATAGACAGTAGGAAGGGAGAGCTGGGGCAAGGGTTTAAAACCTACCTATTGGGTTCTATGCTCACCACCTTGGTGATAGGATCCATGCTCCAAACCTCAGCATCATGCAGTATACCCAGGCAACAAACTTGCACATGTACTCCTGAATCTAAAATGAATGTTGGCAAAAAAGAAAAAAATAGAAATGGCTTCATGAATTTGAACAATCTGATGGCCTATATACATGACATAGAAATGCCAGAAGTTTCATAGCATAGTGTTGAGAAATAGGTCACAAGGCCCAAAGTAGTAGCAATGATAACATCAATTTACCAGGTAAGAATTGAGAACCCACCACCTGACTATGTTTTCAGAGGATACTTTTTTTTCTCTAAGGTACTAAAGAATGCATGGATGTGGGGTACTCATGCATCTTTGAGAAGCTTGGGGTTGGTTATCTTCTGTAGAATAAAGCTGGCAGTGTAATGGAACTTGGAATTGGGCTCATATTTAGGCTCGGACCCAAGCAAGTACAGAAGGTCTATGTAAATTACAGGAATAAGTGGCCTAAGCTCTGATGTCACCTTCTTCAATTCTACCTATGGCCTCATCTAGGCCAATTACCTATGACCAACTGAAGGGTATAGAAATAACTCAGGACTTATTTACAGATGTGTTGGTGTGCCAATGTAACCATGTGATCCACTGATTTTATATTGTATATTATTATCCAGAAGTATCTGGCTTGACAGTCCAATTAAGGTGTTGGCTAGAGAAAACATACTTTTGTGGTTAAGACACAGTATTGTCCAGAAAACTGTATGTGCACTAATCAGTTAATATATGATACTGTTTCTCCAATAACTAGAATATATGCAGCTAGGAACCAAAGAATGGAAGCAAGATTTTAACTCCTTGACTGTTGTTCTCAGTGGCCCACTTCTATGGTTTGTGCTTTCTTTTCCAACAGATTTAGATTCCACTAAGTTAGAGGTTCTAGACTTCAGGGACAAACACATCTTCCAAGCAACACAGTAGGATTCCAGTAAAAATGAAACTGAGACTTCCACCTGATGCTAACAGGCTAGCAGGCAAAGAAAGGACTTCCTGTATGGTGAATATACTTGACTTGATAAGTTGGAGTTGCTTTTATGCAACAGGGACTGGAACATCTCTGGAGTCTAGAGGATTAACTGGAATATCCTGGGACATTCTGGTGCTTGGGGCAAATATTTAATTGAAAATTGCAGCAAACAGGAGCTTTTAAGAGCAAGGCACTAAGGGATTAGATTCTTCAGGGATGTACGGTCTAGATTAATCCTCTAGACAATCTAGACCAACAGAAGTAATGGCTAAGAATGAGGGAAATCTGAAATCACTGGTGGAGAGGGTTAAGATTAACCAGCTCCAACCTCAGAACCACCTGCTACAGCAAAGATGATAACCTGCTTAACTAGCCCATTCATTCTACCTCACCTTTTGGCGAAGAAATGAGGATATCTAGTTCTTGCAAAAATGGAAGCTCCATCTTGTAGTATTGGAGTCTGATACAGTGGTAAGGTGTGAATGGGTCTGAATGGTACAAAGGGCAGATACTTCTTACCTACCATGTCAGATCATCTTAGCCTCACCTGTGTCTGAGAATTTTTGTTGTAGCCCCAGCTATTGATGTAGCACCCAATCTGTGAAGCTTCTAACTCATTTTATGCAGGCACTGCCTGACAATATCTTGCCTCATGCTTGCTCCTCATTCCACACAAAATATTAACTGTATCTCTAATCTAAAAGAAAAAAATCACCTACTTTTTTCTTTTTCTCTTAATTGTTCTGAAATATTTGAACAGGTTAGCACACATTCTCTAATCAAAATCATCTCATTGCATAGCAATGAACAATGTTAGAGTAATTAAAGAGAGTTCATCACTCACATGAAAGATGCACAAATTTAAAACCAGAAGATATATTTAAATAATCAGAATAAACTGCTATGAAATGTACTTACTGCTGAGGAAAATAGAAGCAGAAAAAGGCTTTTAAAAATCCACTGGAAGGCACTTAACAACAACCTATGAATCTATAGGACTTGTGATCCTTTCTCATGGCTTCCCATAGGCTCTCGGAGAGGGGATCCAAGCAAAGCACTGGGCTTGTAAACTGACACAGATGGAGGCATGCATCTTCTAAATTTGTATATATTAAAAACAAGTATGCAACATTACTTCTGAGACAGTCTTGCTAAAAATATCAAAACTGAATCATATTAAATATATCCAAGTTGGGCGTGGTGGCTCATGCCTGCAATTCCAGCACTTTGGGAGGCAGAGGTAGGAGAATTTCTTGAGCCCAGGAGTTTGAGACTAGCCTGGGCAACATGATGAAATCCCATCTCTATCAAAAATACAAAAATTAGCCAGGTGTGGTGCCACACACCTGTGGTCCCAGCTACTCAGGAGGCTGAGGCAGGAGAATCACCTGAGCCTGGGAAGTTGAGGCTGCAGTGAGCTGTAATAGTGCCACTACACTGCAGCCTAGGCAACAGAGCAAGACCCTGTCTCAAAAAACAAAAAACAAAAAAAAGAGAAAGTCAACTGCCAATTTACAGGAAATATCGAGGACAGAAAATCATATTAAACTACTACAGGGAGAGCATCAGCAAAATTCAGAGTGTGAGAAGCTCCAAAGGAAAAACAAATAGATTTGAGAAAGAGAGAGGGAGGGAAGTGGGGAGAGAGAGAGAAGAGAAAACTGACACATTTTAAAAAGGCAGAACTCATCTTAGCAACTTAACATTTAGGTACATATATTTGAGTGATAAAACTGAAAGGAAATAATTATTACAAGATCAGAATAGTGGCTACTGTTAGACATGAAGCATATTTTCATCATAACACATTAAACTGAATATTTTAATGCTGTTTCTGTATTTTATTATTTTTTTAAATAAAGTTAAAAATTTTAAATAGAATCCAAGTATAACCTGATATTTCTTAAAGTAAAGTTATAAATAAAAAGCTGGCAGGGTCATGTCAAGATGGCTGACAGGAGGCAACACCGGAATGCATCTCCCAGCAAATGAGATGCAGAGGGCTAGAGGACTTTTGATTTCAAGTGAGGTGCTGGGTTTGTTTCAGTGGGACTGGTAGGACACTGAAAATAGACCAGCGAAGGTGAGCTGAAGCAGCGCAATAGCAGCCCAGGGAGGGCAAACCAAGATAGGATGGGGTGCATCCCCACTTGGAACATGCAGCTGGCTCAGAGGGTCAGGGACTTCACCCCTTCAGTGCTCTGATTCAGATTCTGTGCTTCCCTCACTCCTCTGGCAACTCATGGTCCATGAGAGCACCAGCAGACTGAGGGGCACCATGGGTCGTCGATGCATATCTGAGCGATGTCTCCTGCCTGGTGCCGCAAGTTGTCGGCACAGACCTGGGTGGAAGTTTGGATTAACACCAGTGGGATGGAACTACCCGTTCCACAGGAAGAGGCAGAGTTGAAAGCAGGGAAATAGGCCATAAGGCCTGGCAGCTTCCACCTGCACAAAACTCAAACTGAAGCCCACATGCTAGAGAGCTTCACAGTGAACACACCAGTTTGATCTCAACTGGGAAGGTTGAGCTCAGGGAAAGAGAGGTGCCATTGGCAAGACAGGGCTAATCTCACCTGCAAACAAACTCCAGGGGAAGATCACCCAACCAGCAGCCTTATTGAATTCGAGGCAGCCCAGCAGCGCCTCTACAGGCCAAAAAAGATAGAGCTACAACCTCAACAGAAAGGACGTCGACTCAGAGATTCCTCCCCAAATCACCAACTTCAAAGATCAAAGGGAGATAAATCTACAAAGATGGGAAGAAACCAGCACAAAAAGGATGAAACCATCAAAGACCAGAACATCTCTTCTCCAACCAGGGATCACAACTCCTCACCATCAAGGGAACAAAACAAGACAGAGAATGAGTTTGAAAAAATTGACAGAAGCAGGCTTCAGAAAGTGGGTACTAACATACTTCTCTGAGTTAAAAGACCATTTTCTGGCCCAATGCAAAGAAACTAAGAACCTTGAAAAAAGGTTAGACGAAATGCTAACTAGAATAACCAGCTTAGAGAAGAACATAAATAACTTGATGGAGCTGAAAAACACAGCACAAGAACTATGCAAGGCATATACAAGTTTCAACAGCCAAATCGATCAAGCAGAAGAAAGAATATCAGAGACTGAAGATCAGATCAACTCAATGAAATAAAACAAGAAGGTAAGATTAGAGAAGAAAGAGTGAAAAGAAATAAAGCCTCCAAAAACTATGGGATTATGTGAAAAGACCTAATCTACACTTGATCAGCATACCTGAATGTGACGAAGAGAATGAATCCAAGCTGGAAAACACTCTTCAGGATATTATTCAGGAGAACTTCCCCAACCTAACAAAGCAGGCCAACATTCAAATCCAGGAAATACAGAGAACACCACAAAGACACTCCTCAAGAAAAGGAACCCCAAGGCACATAATTGTCAGATTCGCCAGAGTTGAAATGAAGCAAAAAATCCTAAGGGCAGCCAGAGAGAAAGATTGAGTCACCCACAAAGGAAAGACCTTCAGACTTACAGCAGATCTCTCGGCAGAAACCCTACAAGTTAGAAGCGAGTGGTGGCCAATATTCAACATCCTTAAAGAAAAGAACTTTCAATCCAGAATTTCATATTCAGCCAAACTAAGCTTCATAAGTGAAGGAGAAATAAAATCCTTTATGGACAAGTAATTGCTGAGAGATTTTGTCACTACAAGACCTGCCTTACAAAAGCTCCTGAAGGAAGCACCAAACATGGAAAGGAATAACCAGTACCAGCCACTGCAAAAATGTACCAAATGGTAAAGAACAACACCACAATGAGAAACCACATCAACTAATGGGCAAAACAACCAGCCAGTAACAAAATGGCAGGATCAAATTCAAACATAACAATATTAACATTGAATGTATATGGCCCAGTGCCCCAGTCAAAAGACACAGACTGGCAAACTAGATAAAAAATCAAGACTCATTGGTGTGCTGTATTCAGGAGACCCATCTCATGTGCAAAGACTCACATAGACTCAAAATAAAGGGATGGAAGAAGATTTACCAAGCAAATGGAGAGCAAAAAAAACAGGGGTAGCAATCCTAGTTTCTGATAAAATGGACTTTAAACCAACAAGGATCAAAAGAGACAAAGAAGGGCATTACATAATGGTAAAAAGATCAATAAAACAACAAGAGCTAACTATCCTAAATGTATATGCACCCAATGCAGGAGCACCCAGATACATAAAGCAAGTTCTTAACAACCTACAAAGAGACTTAGACTCCCGCACAATAATAGTGGGAGACTTTAACAATCCACTGACAATATTGGACAGATCAATGAGACAGAAAGTCAACAAGGATATCC